>NW_019379615.1:363143-403398 GCF_000648655.2 Copidosoma floridanum | reverse complement strand
AAGAAAATCAACAGTCTCGGACCAGACTAATGAGCAAGGTATAGTGGAGGAGGCTCTTTGTTTGGGAAGTTATTGCACCAACATTAAAAATTTTAAAGGCAAATTTTGTTTGCATCATTAAATTTTTTTTATAAACATGCGTTCCTTTTAATTTTAATGTATTTATAAACGTTTATTTAAATTTTTTTGTGAAAACCTAAAAAATTTTTCTAAATTTTTTAACGGTGACTTTACCACTATATCTTTGCAAATTGCTTTCTAAAATTTTGCAGGCATTTTTCTCAAATTTAAGTGTGAAAAAACTTATTCTCTATCACTACTTTGAGTTAGCCAAATTTCTTTTTGCAGGCATTTTTGTGTACAGTAAGTTACATAGGTTTGAGCTTATTTTCAGTTTTTGCTAGCCAATATGTGTGTCTCAATGTTTTTCATGTAAAAAAAGAATTATTGATAAGAAAGAAAAAAAAATGGGACCTTGAATCTATAGAACAACATTAAAATATTTTATCAAAAATTCATGAAAGGATTTGGAAAACTTTGTCAAAGAAAGTTTATTTTTTTAATCTTTGAAGTTAACAATCTGATTTTTGACAGATATAAGTAAGGCACTAGTTAGGCAACTCTTCATTGAAACATAGCGAGTTGCTTTTCTTTACAACACGGTAGGTCAAGCGACTTTTCATCGGAGCGCCACGAGCTGGTATGTTCTTCACTAGAGCACTACTAGTTAGGCGACTCTTTGATAGAAGTTAGCGACTTAGAATACTCTTCTACACAGTACAGGAAGTTGAAATTCTTTTCGTCAGATAACAACGAGTCAGGCGACTCTTTACAGAAGAACCACGAGTCATACTATTTTTCATAAAAGCTTTATGAGTTGGCTTTTTTTCTGTGAGTCTCGAGTTGCACTACTTTTCTTATCACCCTGAGTCAAGCTTTTTTTCACAGGAGGCGTCGATATATTCAATTGAGATTACACTAGCGATAGAAAATATCAGTTGACTGAGTAATAAGTAACCTACTACATGCAAGTTCTCGATTTTTTGAATTTTATTCGTTTTAAAAAATCTTTTTCTACATGCATGTGTTTACTGATCGAAGCGATAATTATACGTTCAACAAAAGAATTTACTTTAAATTTTTCAAAAGGTTTTCAAAAAGCTAAGATAAGCAAACTAATCTTAAAATTGTGACATCTTCTCAATGGTGTTACATAATTTAATTTTTAAAGCCAAATTAACGTAATTGTTTTCCACTAGTCTGTTGTACCATTTTAAAAACTGACATCAATTTTTGGTGTGCATACTATTGGCTTAATATTTATCGAACGGCGATAGAAATCCCATGTACAATAAGATTTTGGGTGGATTAAAAAATGTGGAAAAACATCTTCAATTGCTGACAAACAGCATAACTTGGATAAACTGATCAATGGCACGTGAAAGTAATCAAGATTATCAAATAATTTTGTTAAATTTTTATGAACTCCATCAATACTATTGTTGACCCATTCACGATGACGACCTACTATTTGCAAAATATATTTTTTGATTCCACAATAATTGCATCTTATTGAAATATTTTTTTCATCGCTATAAGTATCACTAAATAGTTCGACGACGCACTCATTCCTTTAGTGGATTTTTTTTCTCATCAGACATTGTAGGTATCATTTGTTGTGCTTTGAAACCACGTGAAGACATTTTAAAAATTGCTGTTAAATTGCTAATTTTAGTGATTGAACGTAACATTGATGATATAATTGATTTCATTACGGATAAACACTTTTACAAATACTGAAAAAGATAATAATGCTTTTTTTGTTCGAAACTCGTACAATTTTATAATATAACAGGAATCCGAAACCTTGCTCCGGATTCACAAATTTTTGTCAATCGTTAGACTTTTTCGGCGATTCTCTTTCTTTAGAAAGCACATATGTTTTTAGTTACGTGCAGCTTAGCAACACATGTAGTGTACATCTTGCTATTGAGCAAAGTCATTCTCGTAAGCAGTTTTCTACGAATCGCTGAGTTAGAAAAAATGTTAAATCATTAATTTTTTTTTTTTTTTCTTAACAAATGATACATAAAACGTTATAACAACGAAAAAATTCCAATAGCTGAAAATTAGAATATATTTCTACAGATACATTTCTTTTTATTATTTTATTTTTAGAAACATATGTAATTTTTTTTTGCTATACATTAAATATTAATGTGTTTAGTTGTACATCTCATGGTATGGTTGTGAATTTTATTACATGGAAGATATTGTTAAAAACACTTATTCCTACATTTGTTGCTATTGCAGATAACACAACTGTAAAACCAGTATGTTTGATATAAATAATCGCATGAGAAAACAGAAACTTTTATACGATTGATGAGGTATTCTAGATTTAAAATTATAATCATTAAACACAAACCATTTAACTCTTTATTTTTAGCAAAAAAAAAAACTAAAAAGTTGATAATAGGTAGCAAATAAATTAAAATCTAAGCAAAGGGTCATCAAAAAGAAAAAATTTTACGTGATAACATTGACTAGAACCTCCAAAATAAAAAAAAAGGAATCAGAAACTGAGGATTTGCAAAAGAAATTGCAACTCTCTAACATAAGTAAAAAAACTAATATTAGATGTATACGAAAATAGAAAAAATTTTATACATGGAGGTAAAGTAGTGTAAAAAATCGATAACTAAAAAGCAAAACACTCTTTGAACATTATTCTTACTAAATGATACAAATGTATGTACCTTTTAAAACTTTGTTAGTAACAAACAATTAAAAAATAGTAATTGAGTCTGAACCTTTGAGTACAAAGATTGACCTAAAAAATAGTTCCTCTCTGCAAGACGATAACATTTGTGTGAATAATGTAAGAACTTAAAGTTTTTATGATAACAGTTATTCACCTGTCTGTACCAAAATCTCTGGATTCAGTTTTAAACAATCGTTAAAAAAATGATAAGCCTAAGCACAGTGTAGGAGGGTGTTTTGATAAAATATTACTAATATTTTAAGCATTATCAAAAAAAGGAAACAAAAGTCTAATATAGTTATATTCCGAGTTGATACGGACGAATCCTGCCATCAGTAAAAACAAAATTTATTCGTCAAATTTACACAAGATGCAATGTGTA
The DNA here is from genome assembly GCF_000648655.2 of Copidosoma floridanum. The sequence goes on along the minus strand of NW_019379615.1, from coordinate 400,252 downwards.
CATACATAAGCTATCATGACAAGTGAAGCTTATATGTCACTTACATGTATATATGTGTGTATTAGCTTCAACGTGCATCTTTTATAATATGCTGACATATAATAGGGCTAGCCTCGTTATAAGCACGCATGTATGTGAAATAATTATACGTTAAATGTATGTATGCATAAATTGTATTGTATGTATGAATAAATAGATGATATGCTCGTTGATTGTCCATCTCGAATAATGTATGCCAATTTAAAAATTGTACTTGAAAAATTATTTCCTTACATTCAAAATTGATTGTAAAATTCCCGAAAGGATGAATTGCGAAATTTGTAAATTTATTTGTCGCACTTGAACTTGTATTTGGTGTTTCTTTTATTTCTGATGCAGGCTTGCATTATCACTGATCCAAAAATCTTAATCACACCTGTCAGAAAAACACGATTGGTACTGTTGTATGTTATTTTCTAATATATGAAATCATAACATGTATTATCATCGTGCCAAACTACTGTTTTCATGTCACAGCAGTTTGCAAGAATGTCTCTCAATAGTTGACCTTATTCAACCAAAGGCATTGTTTACTTGCTCCGACGCTATAAAAACGCATTATTAAGAGGAAAAATCGCTTTTTTTACGTCTGTCGACTGCCCTCTAAGGTTTAAGTCAACTCTTGACTCCCACTTCCCACGAAAACTTTACACACGTAAGGCATAACGTGTTGGCTAAGGTAACTAGCTTGTATTTTAAGAAAATCAACAGTCTCGGACCAGACTAATGAGCAAGGTATAGTGGAGGAGGCCCACCAAACGTGATTCCAGCGATAGCAGAGAAAGCAGAAAACGTAACATGTTCTTTCCAGCCACGAACTCATTCGTGTAGTATGAAATAACACTGAAAATTACTGCACGAAGCATTAGGAAACTTTGAAGCAGTAGTAACAATTATCAGCGATGGACATAAGCTAGTTATCAGAAATATATTTAATACTAAACCTTGTTACAGTAAGCTAGATCAATCGCGTTCAAAAGAATAAACTATTTTTAAGTGTTTTAATACAAGAATGCAGTAATCAAATTAGTCCATATCATTTATATAGAGACTTTTATCCAGTTAAAGGAAACAAATAAAGCTCAAAAGCTGAATTTAAGGAGACCTAGAAACGACACTAAAATAAAACAGTTAAGAACGATATTCTAAAAAAGTCCAGTCACAAAAAATTGGCAAATCTTGTGTATTCTTCAAATCCTGACTTTCGAAAAAAAAAAAAAAAATTAACAAACTATAAAAAAATAAGTAGTGAAGAAAGTTGCGAAAATAGTGAAAAAAGCTCGTCGATAGTTGATTTTATTTTACAACGGTTTTTAAATGATCCACAAGTATTAAATGCCACTAATTCATTAATGTGCCTAAATCAAGCATCTTAACACATACTCTTTTATGACGGATACTTGAGAGAGTTTCAAAGGTTCTATTTTTTCATCCACTGATAAGTTAAAAAAAAACAAGAATTTTTACAAATCGTATCATGAATACATGGCAGAACTTTTCAACACTCAAATGTAGCAAAACGAAAAAGTCAGAAATTTTCATCATGAAATAATTTCTCTTACAGAAACTATTATAACCACTTTATTGACTAAATTGATTGATAATACACTCAAGACGACACAAAAGCCATAACTTGGAAAATTAGCACTACAAACGTTCATTAACGGTTTACCTGACTCGTGAAAATGAAGTATAGCACTTTCTAAACCTAAAGATATCCACGAAGCTTTAGAAGCTGCTTTACTTACTGAACACACTTTCCCACCAGTATACAATCAGGCTAAGTATGTTTACAAGGCCGTACCCACGACCTCTACTTCTACGACTCCTGAATCTTCGTCTACCAAACGTTACCGAAATTCCTGTTTCTGTTCCTACTCAGTTTGACTACAAAAAAAAAAAAAGTTTTAATGACCCAGTGACCCACAGTAGAAATAATTACCCGCATACTTTTGATAAAAATGATATCAATATGACTTTACGCAAATTCGACGAGTATGGTTAAAAAATCGTACATCCTACACTTAACTACGCGCCTCAATGTTGATCAAGTAGGGCTTCACCAAGCCGTATACTACCACCAGAACCACCACCCTGGAGTCATTAAACGAGTCATTATTACTATGCTCCAAATTTCCAAGAATTTCCATACTTTTAACCAACACCTTTTTATCCACCTAACTGCCTATAAATGTATTATACTTATTCTCACACTCCAACTCAAAGCCATCCATACCATCAACAATCCCCATTCAGTACCACAACCAAAAGTAATATTAAAATTGATACTTAAAAAAATACCAAGACTCTCGCCCTAACCTTCCAAAAAAAGAGAACGAGACTCGCCGTGGGAAAGCGACAGCGAGTTTGAATCTGATCACGGCTCCGAAATCTATGATGGCAATGAAATCCACAGAGCCTTTAGAGCAAGAACAGTAGGAAATTCGACAACAGTTAAGTTATGTTGCAGAACATTTCAGAAAGATTCGGAAATTTTTATTTTGAATTTAGGTACGGAAGTAAATATTAATTATAACGCATTTAAGAACGGCACAGAAATTAATTGTGATAATTCAATTGAATTAGGAGGAATGAGTCCTCAGCAAATATACACTCTACGTAGTGTTTCGCTAAAATTTTTTTATACCTAATAAATAATGGATGAATTTTAGGAGATCCGTTATTTACGCAAGAAAACGCTAGAATCAATTATCGTTTGAATACTACTTGTATGTGAATGAAAGTTCCAGAAACCGTTATAACCGCTAACCACAAAAGCCAATCAACCAATTTTCGTGAAATTTTGCATACTGATTTTTGGAACTTCCTAGATGGTTTTCGTATAGTTTACATAGTTTTGAGTTTCAAAAAATTGATAACAATAGCAATAAGTGAGCCTAAAGTTTTGCCAAAATACGCTAGCTTTTTACTTTAGTTCAGTAGGATCCGACAGATAGCATAGAAGTAAAATCAGAGTTACCTGCAATAGAAGTTAAAGGGTCAGATTATAACATCCCAGAGCAAATTACTTAATATCATAGTCGTTCACCAGCAGTGTATAAGGATTTAAGTTGTGAGTCGTGCAGCTGGATATCCTGGCTGCCGATAACACTGTTCCTTAATAGACAAGCAGCTTACGTTAGAACGTCAGATTCCATCCCAAGCCATTAAAATGGACGAGTGCCACAAAAAAACGGCGTATCTAAACGCTTTTTTTTTGCTTGCAAAAATTTCGCTATAATAGCAACTCAGGGAAAATAACTTTGAGTTCAGGTAACCATATCGGCTTGAAATAACATTAGACTCCTCCTCAGTATTTCGTCCCAAAGGCAAATTCTTATGGAAGGTATTCTCCAGGCCCACTACCCCAAGCAATGGTGAACGATTAGTTATCCAGCGACCGACCCGAAGACGAGATGTTGTTTGGCTAGCGCCGTACCTTCCTCAAGCACGATTTCCATACGCAAAGAATTCGAGGGTAAGAGTCAAGCTACCCGCAGCTGGCTCTCTATAATCGAGAATAATAATCAGTGATGGTTGAAAGTATTACCTCTGGCCTTTTTTAGGGCTATCATAAATATTTACATTCCCTAAATAACCATCAATTTTATCGGTTCTTTTTCAGACCATCTAACGTTAAACTACCAACGAATACATTTTTAAAACCATTTCTGGCCACTATTAAACCAACTTAGCCATTCACTGGCAGACGTAACAAGCAGAATTTTTCACTGCCAAGCTGGATACTCCAGCTATCAACAACCCTGAATTACCCTCTCGATTTTGAGCATTTAACTAGGAATCACCGATCCTCTCCAAGGTCTGCGCAGGGAGAACCTAATAGCTATGAAGGAAAAATAAACTTGAGCAAACGGGACAGTCTTCAACGGGCAAGCATCATGAACCGATCTTCCCACCTTAAATCATCAAAACAACTGAGTCTGCAAGAGAAGAAGGTGCTTTAGACACCAACGTCTTCGACGTAATACTAGGAGACATTGGGAAAGAACTCTACAACTAGCTCCAAAGCTTCAAATTTCGTAGTATGCTATGAAGGAAAACTAAACTTGAGCAAACAGGACAGTCTCTAAAACGCAAGCATCACGAACCAATCTTTCCACGTTAGATTACTAAAATGACCGAGATCTGCAAAAAAGAAGGTGCTTTAGACACAATCGTGTCCAGCGTAACACCAGGAGGCGTTTTGGAAATCAGCTCTGTAACTAGCTCCAACGCTTTAGACATTGTAGTTTTCCATTTGATCTCTCTAGTGCTACAACAGCAGGCCAGAGAAGATCACCCTTATATATGCTGGAAGTCACGTTTGCTGGAAACTTCAATATGAAAGAGTTTAGCTTATAAGTCCTTTTAGAGGCCATCGAACGTCGAACTACCTTGACAATGAATATATTACAATTTAACAAAGTTAACAAAAAAATAACCTTTAGGGCTCTTAAAAGTTTTAACGATGCCTATAGTTGCAAGAGAGCTAATTAGAAGAAGAACTTCGAATGCTTTAAATGTATTCAATTTTAGGCGTTAAAAAACTGATGCAGAATATTTATCGAAATTGTAATAGCAGCGTCAAAATTGACGAATAAAGAATTCACTAAATAAGCGAACAGCTTTTCATCATGATCCTGATAGTCACCCTTAAATCTTTCAGATTTTTGAATAGGTAGAACATTATGTATTTGTATTTATTGTGGCAATGGAAAATAGAGAAATTAAGCTACAGGAGTCTATTGCTATGGTAATAAAGTTGTGAGATGAAAAGGAAAAAAATTTTTAATTACATATTTCTTGTCAATTTTAAATCTTTACAGTTTTAACAACTAGGCATTCTTACTTATGAAAACGTGAGAAAGTGCAAATCAATGGCTCTTTGAGGACACCAATTATTTTGTGGCTTAAGGAAGGCAGGGTACTTTTTAGCATTATTTCATTTGTTTCATTTTTTACAGCTTATCCTTTGACCAAATAAACTGTATATCTTGTAACTAAAATTTTATTAATTAGTAGTTTTTTATTTCGAAAAGTGTCGAGAATGGATGCTAAATTTTTAATTGAACACTCTTTCCATTGGGTGTTAATACACTAACGTGTTCTGTGAGTCGCGGGTGAAGCCGAGACAGACGGCTGCTAGTGCATTAATAGTAGGAAGCAAACTAATTCACATTATACCTTTATTATACAGAGATAATAAAGTCGACTCTATAAAATAAATTAGAAATCACGAAAAACCCTTTAGTCTAAGAACCAAACTAAATTTCCAATCATTTGAAAAAAAAAAAAATTATTTACAATTCAAAAACCCACAACCCCACGCTTTAGTATTTATTATTATTTTCAAGGATTTAAAATGAATAATAAGATATCTTATAATTTACCTGCTTATCTTTGTAGAATTACCACCAAACTCAGAGTATACATAGGCGAGGCCTTGGTAGATTACTAAGAAAATCACTGTTAAATGATGGCTATAAATGTAAAAGATGAGGTGACAGAAATAGAAATTCCTGCACAAGAACTTAAGTCTTTCGATGTTATGAAATCTAAAGACTTTTTCGACACTTGCTTCGAAGAAAACTATTTTAGCGATATAAAAGGTTGCATTGAATTTATAATTAATAAGTTAAAAAGACCTCATCGCTTAGAAGCTTGTCTATCAGAAATAAGGAAAATTATATAAAATTACGCTTACTTATTTTATATTTCAGGCGATCCGGATCCTCGTACTAAGACACACGAAATACCAACGATATAGACAACCATTCCGTATATGTCAAGCAATACCGCTACCCTTTAACGCTACATCAAGAAATAAAAACTCAAATCGAAAAATTATTAGCAGACAGTACAATCATTAAATAAAACAGCCCTTACGATAGTCCTCCCTGGATAGTACCCTGAAAACAAGGACCTGATACAACAATAAGATATAGATTAGAAATAGATTACCATAAACTAAACGGAAAACTATCCCTGGTGCTTACCCACTACGAAACATTACCGAAATTCTAGATCAAATAAGAAGCTCAAATTAATTCTCCATTTTTAATCCAGCTTGTAGAATCCATCAAATAAAAGTTTGGCTCAAAAGACATGTTTTCGTTGTTAGAAGGAATTTAACGAAATCTTGCAAAAACTATAGATTGTTGTCCATATAATGATCCTTTAAAAAGTTAGAATAAACCTGGTCATGAAAATCATTTTTCATTGCAAAATAACTTTAAAAACCGATTTTTTCTCAGTTATCTTACAATATCTGGGAAATGAAGCATTTTATCAAAAAAAGTCAAGTACAAAAGTTGTTTAACTAATGATTTTACGTATTGGTAAATTTTTTTCTAAAGCTAAAAATTGTTTATTCTAGCTAAAAACATGCGATAAAGTTGTAAAAATTTAAAAACAAAGAGATATGAAAAAATGAGGGAAAAAATAGTTTTTTGTTGTTGATATTTGGAAATTAGATAGGTATTAGTTTTGTTAACAAAAGGCACGGGGTCGGCTTTCTCAAAAGCAATATGGCGATTTACAGCAAAATTGTTAATTAAAAACTTAGAACGCTGTAAATCCTGTCACGAAAAGTGGATCTTAATAAAACCAATTGGAATCAGTAGGTGATAACATTATCTATTATTAAGCTGATTTCCCAAGTTGAAAATTTTTTTTTTTTTGTTATTTACAAAAACCATTTTTTGTGGTTCGTAATTTTGATAATTGGCAAAATAGAGCTTTAAAGTAAAATGCATTCGATTACACCTACTTTTTAGTTAATTTACAAAAAAAAATTTGTTAAATGCCCAACAAAAGCCGAGATAAGAGATTTTTACATTGCAATTAAGCATTCCAGCGACGCCCAATTGGGCCAAATATGAGCGCGATGTTGGTATATAACGAGTGCGGTGTCAGACCTTATCGACACGACATCACAGTGCGGTCAAAAGTCCAAAAAAATAAGTTTCTATTTAGGGTTTTTTCACCCTTGAGTTGGCTGCAACGATCCTCCAAGAGACTAACATCGTTCATAGTGATGACTAATTCGTCATGCCCCTTCCTTAAGTTCAGTTGGAATTCGGCCTTCGCTCGAGCGTCACTCTACAGTTAATACACTGAGAACGGTTGTGCAGGTGAAAAATTTTATGTAATAAAGAAAATCAAATAAAACCAAATAAAATGCACTTCTGAAGGTGAGTAGAACATGTAAAAAAAGTACTAATTATCAATTGTTAAGTAGTGAATTAGGGAAAACATAAACAATAGTGTCATTTTTTCAAATAAATTTTTCCAAAATTAGATTTTTCAAATGATACTGCATTAAAGCGCTGCAGAACGCTGCTTTGAAACCTTATTAAAATGATAATTAAATGTATTATCTACCAAATAAAACAAGATTTAGCTGCCAAGAGCTGCCTATTCATCTTTTATGCCCTTTTTTTGAAATCAAATTGATAGAGAGCGAGAGAGAGAGAGAGAGAGAGAAACGAAATATACTCATGGTGCGTTTCTCTTTTATCTGAGGCTGCTACCTATAGTTTAATGTGATAGAAAACAAGAGAGTATGTGCGTGTACACAAGTATGTATATGTGAGTGAGTATTTAATCGTGTGTATGGGTGCGAGCGGCGCGCACGCAGCAGGTATCTGAAACGTCGCACAAATCGTCTCTACATTGTTGGATTCGTTGCTTCGAATTTTTAGAACATTTATCCTATAAATTGGAAATCAAAAAATGGCAAGCTAGATCAATTAAGGAAAAAGAATCAGTTGAAAAAAGAAAAACAGCAATCCAAGAGGCATTTAAAAAACAATTGGGTTTGAATGTTGACAAACCAAAACAAGGTAGTGGAACTTCTAACGATGGCAACACAGCACGATTATTTTTCGAACATCATGGGCAATCTGCTCAAATTCTTGGAATCGATCAAGATATTATTCATCGGTTTTACGTCATATTACAAGCAATTTCATGTGGATATGAAATCGATGTGAACAAATTTAAGCAGTATTGCAAAGAATTAGCTGAAAGTATCGTACAAGCATATGATTGTTATTACATGCCTACCTTAGTGCATAAACTTCTAATTCACGGCTCAGGCATCGTTAAACAATCAATACTACCCATAGGCCAAATGTCCGAGGATGCCCAAGAGGCATGTCATAAATTTTTGAACATTTACCGCGTTGCTAATGTAAGAAAAAACTATCGGCAAAAAACGATGGAGGACGTTTTCTAAAGATTTCTGAATTCATCCGATTCTTACATTTCTACTAGCCAAAAATTACCAGTAAAACCACTTAAGTCTTTATCACCTGATACAATCGATTTATTATCAGCTCTATCTGTACATAACGAAGAACAAGAGCCGGAAAGTTTGAACAGTTCCTCTGCCTCAGAGTCAGAAGCAGACGTAGATGTGGATTCCTCCGAAACCAACTTTTTATTATAACATAATTGACCTACCAATTATTTGAAGGTCAAAAATATTTCTTTCCTTATATGATAAAAACTTAAACCACGAATTTTCTTCGATTACAATTTTTTCTTCAAAGCATTAGCACAAAATATTTCAGAATATAATTTTTAAAATATTTATTCTTGTAACTGTAAATGTTGTGAATTTACAAAATCCCTATTTTACAATCAACTTTTATTTACAATAAACAAAAATACACATTTTACATTTTACAATGTAAACATACAGATCGTTTTTTTAATTTCTCCATTTTTAGCTGTATTAGGTGTGGCGATATCCCACCATCTTAATTTCGTAATTCTGACAATGGATTCGTAATCAGCGACCCCAAAAACCCCCGAGTACAAGATTTCAGGTCGATCGTTAAAGTTTTCGAGTTTTGGCCGCACCGTGGCACAGTGGTCTGAAATGCTGAAAAAAGTGCCAAAATTCGTGCGTCCGCTGAATTTTCAATCAAAATAAATGATTTTGGGCTTATTGTGTTCGTAATACTATAACCTACAAAGATCCGAGTCCCTCCGACGTGTAACGACTTTCTATATATATGTTTTTTAGGTATATATAGAGCAAATTTTAATAGTCAAAATACTTTAGATACTTAATACATTGTTAAAATTTACCGAATTGTACGAAATGAAGTGTAGGGGAGTTTTTGGCGTCACTGATTACAAATCTAAGGTCGGATTTGCCAATTTCAAAATGGTGGATCCAAGATGGTGGATAAAATTTTCGAAAATCAACTGATTTGCCCTAAGTTCGACATACGAATGTTTTTGGGGTCATTGATTGCGAATCTGAGGTCGGATTTGCCTATTTCAAAATGGCGGATCAAAGATGGCAGACAAAATTTTTGAAAATCTCCCAATTTGCACTGAATTTAGTTTGCGGGAGTGCTATACACAAAATAAGGCTAAAAAATTACTCGTTTGCGGGATTTTAAATGAAAATAATTAAATTGCGAATCACGATCTTAAATAATAATTTTATTTATTCATTATTTCTTAATAATAGATATTATTCACAAAGTCACTCTGTAGATAATACGTTACATTATTATTAACATATTTTGATTTAAATAGAATAAAAATTAATCAAATATTCTTTAATGTTTTTCAAAACGGTTGTGCTGATTTTTTACTTATTCCTCAAACCTATGTAATACTGACTCGTACTCGTATATATCGTCTTAATGAGGGATTTACTAAGGTGATTAATAATTCTTTAAATGCTTAAATCCTGCTATGACCTAAGTGACATTTATATATTTAGCTATATGTATCATGGTACTGAAACATATTATATAATATTTTAACATACATTAACGCTTAACGACGTAGAGTCTGTATAACTTTGATCCGTAGAAGAATCATCATCATTTTCCTGTGTAGATACATTATTTTTATTGTCTACCAATAAGCAGGGATTTCATTTCCTCTGTTAAAGTCGTGTGGTTTTTTTTTTTGGTGTCCCGTGCCAATGACAGATAAGGGTCTGAGTTAAGTAGTAGTCTGTTCATTACATCCGTACTTGTGTCCATCCTAAAATGAGGCAAGAAATATTTTCACTACGTACGTTTAACGCACACTTTTGCACGGATATATTTCTAATTATATAAGATAAAAATGTATTTATGTTACGTATATCATCATAACTTCATTATTTTTGCTTTTTTATTTACAAGTACTTATCTATAATAATTTACTTAATATTAATTTCCCACCAGTCATTAAGTATTTTTTGATAACGGCTTAATTATACACGAATAATGTTATTGCAATTACAAGGAAATCATATTAAAAATAATATTTTTTTCTAATTAGCTGTCCAACTCTACAGTTAAGTATATATTTGTAAAAGTTACTTGGAAAATAATAAAAACCGTTATTTTTACCTAGAACACTTTCTTGAATACTTCTCACGAAAAGTTTTTAGATGTTTATGGTTAGACTCCAGGGCTTCCTCGGACAACATCCCAATCGGTAGCATGAAATGGTACATGACCTTATAACCATGTATAAGTTAAACGTGAAGAGACGTTGGCATGTGGTACCATGGGTATAGTTTTACATACAATTGAGCGGTTTCTAAGCAATATTTTTCAAATTACCGAGAAAATGTTTTTTGATTATTTTTACTAAAAACCATTGTTTTGTATTTACTTTATCGTACAAAGATCTAATCCAGCCCACTAAAGCAATCTAGTAGGCGCTACATGTATGAAAGCTTATAGTTCCATTCTCTTACGTAAAGAAAAAAAGTTCGTTTGATTCCTAAATTTCCCAATTTAATTAAAAAATAATTCCAGAAAATTCGAGAATTAGCTTTTAAGGTCAATAATAAGCAATATTAAGAAAACATACTATTTAAGTCATAATTATGGATCTTTTTATGAATATATCAAAGATTGCATTATACACAATGTTTAAGTATATATGTGAAAACTAACTACTCTGTTGAAAAAAACCACGTGGTTTTTTGCATAAAACACGTGGTTTTGTCTCAAATTACCATATGGTTTTAAAAAACCACGTGGTGTTAATAAAACTGTGTGGTTTGAGAAAACCATGCGGTAAATTAAGATAAAATCAAGTGGTTAACTACATGGTTTACCACGTGGTAAAACCATGTGGGTTTTTTCAATAAAGTAGGCATTTTATTAAGATTCCAACAGACTCGGATCAGCTACTATGCAGCTACTCAGCTTACTAATAAAATAAGGCAAAATTCATTCATTTTTAGTCAAAATCCCACAAACAAATAATTTTTTAACCTTATTTTATACATAGCACTCCCGCAAACTCCATTCAGTGCGAATTGGGAGATTTTCAAAAATTTTGTCTGCCATCTTTGATTCGCCATTTTGAAATAGGCAAATCCGACCTCACATTCGAAATCAGTGACCCCAAAAACATTTGTATGTCAAAGTTGGGGCAAATCGGTTTATTTTCAAAAATTTTGTCCGCCATCTTGGATCTGCCATTTTCAAATTGGTAAATCTGACCTTATATTCGTAATCAGCGACGCCAAAAACTCTCCTATACTACATTTCGTACAATCCGGTAAATTTTAACAACGTATTAAGTATCTTAAGTATTTTGACCATCAAAATTCGCTCTATATATACCTAAAAAACATATATATATAGAAAGTCGTAACACGTCTGAGGGACTCGGATCTTTGTAGGTTATAGTATTACGAACACAATAAACCCAAAATCGTTTATTTTGATTGAAAATTCAGCGGACGCACGAATTTTGGTCCTTTTTTCAGCATTTCAGACCACTGTGCGTGGCAACAGAGCAATTAATTACTTTGGCCGACGTACAAATTGCATGTAACAAACAATTTTTAAATAAATATTCTGGCAATTGATGTCTTAATATTTTTATCAAGTACTTTGGTCCTTGTTCAATTAATTATCCAAGTTTTAATCGTCTACGGGAATTACACCAGGCTGAACAACTAAAAACGTAGAAGTATCTTATCTCGGCTTTTTTTTTTTTTAATTAATCAAAAAATAGGTGTAATTGAATGCATTTCTTTCCAAAGCCTTATCTCGCTAATTGATGAAATTACGAACCACAAAGAGTGGTTTTTGTTAATAACAAAAAAAATAACTGTTAAAAATTTTTGGAAATCGGCTTGATAATAGATAATGTTATCACCTACCAATTTCAATTGGTTTTATTAAGATTCGCTTTCTGTGACAGAATTTACAGCGTTCTAAATTTTTAAATTAACAATTTTGCAGTAAATCGCCATATTGCTTTTGAAAAAGCGGACCTGGTGCATTTTGTTAACAATACTAATACTTATCTAATTTTTAAATAGCAACAATAAAAAAAATTTCTTCCTTCATTTTTTCGTATCTCTTTGTTTTTAACTTTTTACAACTTTACCGCATGTTTTCAGCAAGAATAAACAATTTTCAGCTCTTGAAAAGAATTTACCTACACGTAAAATCATCAGTTAAATAACTTTTGTGATAAACTTTTTTCGATAAAATGCTTTATTTCCGAGATATTGTGAGATAACTGAAAAAATCGGTTTTTAAAGTTATCCTGCAATAAAAAAGGGTCTTCCTGACCAGGTTTATTCTAATTTTTTTGAAGGATCATTAAATGGGCAACAATCTATAGTTTTTGCAAGATTTCGTTAAATTCCATCTAGCAACGAAATGAAAACCTCTGGCTCCTCGACTAGTAGCTACTAGACCAGAGTCTGTGTAGTGTCGAAAGCCAGGCTACGTAGAGTACATATTATCAAAACAAAAAAGCAGCGCTTACTACAGAGTATTGTAGCAACTACTGTATACTCATACGAGTAGTGTAACAGTTTTTTCATGAGTAAGAGAAGCGCTTAATGTTTGGAGGGTACTTATTATTTGAACTTTTATTAGTAAAAAAAAAATGTTTTAACATACTTGTTTTGATAATTGTATTCATTTACAAACGTAAAAGAAATTTTACAATTTGTACTTAGTACAAATAAAATTTGTTCTTTTTTTTTTGTACTAAAGTACACTCTTGAATATTTATTAATTATTTTCCATTTATTATTACTGTTTTATCACCAATTATCACATTATGTGCGTTAAAATGTTTATAAAGATGTTGATTAATCATTCGACGCCTAAAATGAGGCAAGAAATATTTTCACTACGTACGTTTAACGCACACTTTTGCACGGATATATTTCTAATCATATAAGATAAAAATGTATTTATCTTACGTATATCATCATAACTTCATTATTTTTGCTTTTTTATTNATTATTTTTTTTTTTTTTTTATATTATAGTGCTCTACGTCCGGCTCCTTTTCATAAGGGTACTACTATGGGCACTTAGCACTTGGGAAAGGGATGGGAGGCCCGCCCATTACAGGAGGAGGGTAGGGGGAAATTAGGCAATTTGTGCTGCGAGAAGGTCGCCTAAGCCCTCCTCGAGGAGCATTGCGTGGTGAAAAAGCACATGTAAGGAATCACAGAGGTACTTGCCCAAAATTCGCACTGGCTGGGAATCGAACCACGGTCTCCCGCGTGCCAATCCACGACCTAGCCGACTGAGCCACCACGCGCTCTATGAATATAGTTATTATTTCTCCAAAAATTAACAAATTATCATTTTCCATTTCAAGAACAAATATTTTTCCTCACCGATATTCACTATTGCTACTAATGAATTTTTTCGTCGTATAAATAGTATTTGGAATATTCCATACTCTCTGTTATATATGTATGGGAAGTGTGCCTATAGTAAGCGCTGCTTTTATGTTTTCACACTGTGTACTCTACATAGCCTAGCTGTCGCCACTATACAGACTCTGGTAGTAGCTACCAATGTTTCTGGTACGCGCAACTAAACTGCCACTATCATGTGAGTACAGCAGTCACACACTTTACAGCAGACGCTGCTTCGTCAGTTTCTCAGTGTATGTAATGCACCTGCAACAATTCAGCGAATAATGGGTGTAATTTTGTCAGAACTACAAGGCATTGAGTTATTCATATTTTTCTATGACGTAATTGTATGCTCAAAACCTTTAAAAGATCATGTGAGAAATATTACCAAGTTATTCGAGAAACTTTCAGAATTTAATTTCAAATTAGAACTTGACAAATGTCAATTGCTGATGCCCAAAGTTATTTATTTAAGACGTAAAATAGGTATCTACGGAGTCAAACCAAATTTAAAAGACTCAGAAACTGCGAAAAAATTTTCGAAACCAAAAAGTTAAACGAGTACTAGACAATTTTTAGGTTTAGCGAACTTTTACCGTCCTTGTTGAGAAAAGGAAAAAAAATTGAGTGGACAGATATTTAACAAAAAATTTTTGAAAAGTTAAGAAGAATATTATGCAGAGAACTTATGTTAGTCTGCATCAATTTATATAAACCATTCATATTAACAACAGACGGAACTAATATAGCTATAAAGGGCCGTATTAAGCTAAGGAGAACCAGGAAAAAATCGCCCAACTGCGGGTATGCCAGAAACTCTAAATTAAGCCGAAAGAAATTATTCTACAACAAAAAAAAATGCTAGGCAGTTAATTTTATCTCCTAAAACCACTTGTTTATTTATTCATAGACATAACGTCAGTCAAGACAGTATACTCAATATTTTGAGCAGAATTAACTATTTATGTGGGTATGTGTGCAAATCATGTTACACTTATTCATGCATAAGTACCCTATATGCCAAGCCAGTTTAACCTGCAGTTAAAATTCATACTTGGTGCCTCTACTATATAGCGCAGAGTAGATTAAAAGGACAAACAAGTAATAATAGGAAAATAGGAGGGAATCGTTTTGTCCTCAAGTGCTAGGTATTAAAAATATATAATCAGCACCTAAAGTAAGAAAAAATAAACCTAAAGATACATTATTAAACGTACCCCAGGGTATAGAGGAAGGACAATGTGAATGAAATGCACCTACAATAGCAGAAAGATTATAAGCGAGACGAAGAAAAGGAACACTTAAAGCTCAAATAAAAGAATCAACATTCGAACCAGACACTACATCTATTCCTCAGTTTAGTGAGCCGAAATCTGACGTGCAGTACCTTTAAATTAACGATCATCTATGCCAAGTGTAATAAAAGCACCTATAGAAGAGACCACTCAGAATATAATGGAAAACTTAAGTGATGAAAATTCGGAAATCTGAAAAATCAAAAAAATAATCGGAAAAAATGTAGGAATTTCACTAATACAGACTAACATTTCCATCGATTCCAGTACATCTCGAGCGAATAATGTTAATCATAAATCTGTAATATTTTAATCACACAAAAACTCTACCTCTTTTGACAAAAAAACTTAAAATTTAACTACAATACAACCAAAATTTTAATTTCCTTCTCAACGCTTAGTACGAGATTGAGTAAACTGTACAATCAGAATAAAAGGCAGTTACTTGATACTAAAATTGTTTTATTGAAGAATGAACATTAAATACAATATCAGAATGGATATAAAGTAAATAAAGAAAGATTTATCAATGAACGGGAATTAAAAACTCGGCATGATGGATTAGTTTCAGGAAGAAAAATGAGATACCAAATGGTAGCAATGTTGGAGGAGTAGAATCTCGACCTACATCCACTACCAAATATTATGACGGCAGTAACTTACATCAAGAATGAATAAATTCACTTCCATTGTCTCCTCAAAATTTAGCACCTTCTACTCGGTGAATAAATAGATCTATAAAATAATGAATAAATTGATAATAATAAAGCAATAAATAAATTAATTGCTAGCAGAAACCTCATAAAAGTGGAACCCCCCATTAAACCAAACAGAAATTGTCCTACAAAAAATAAATTACAAAACTCTAATGATGAACTGTACAGAAGAACTTTATCATCTACTAAATCAAAAAGTAGCGAAGATAAAGACGACAACAAATCTCAATAAAAAATTATAGAAAATAAAGCTAACGAAGATGCTAAGAAAATTTCCAATCAAAATATTCTACTGCAAGCAAAAATCGAAAAGGTGACAAGAGAAATAAGCCCTGTTGGAGATCCATCTAATGTAACTTATAAAACAAATGAATTAACATTTTTAAGTACTCGCGAACATTTAACTTGTAGAAGAGATAATTGCATCCATTTTATTTCAGAAACTGTAGATTTTAAATCAGTAAACAAGAAATTACTATGAGATATAGGAGTTATCCTAAAGAAAGAATTATAAGATGTACAACCAAAATTAGAAGACAATATTACTACAAAAACCGTAAGTGCTACATATTCATACTAGTCGTGAATAAAAACGTAAATGACGAAATAAAACCCAGCATTTTTCGTTATAAATTGAACGATTTTGAGCATTTAACTAGGAATGACCGATCCTCTCCAAGGTCTGCGCTGGGAGAACTTAATAGCTATGAAGAAAAAATAAACTTGAGCAAACGGGACAGTCTTCAACTTGCAAGCATCATGAACTGACCTTCCCACCTTAAATCATCATTTTTTTATTACTTTATTATTATTTTTCATAGACTCAGTGTTATTATTTACTGTAAGTTCAGTATATATTTTTGTTTCACACAAGTTTAAGAATTATTAATAATACTACTATTTTATTAAGAAAACTTAGTGTAAATACTGTTTATAAAATGAAGCCTCTTAATACTTTTAATATACCAGTTGTAATTAAAGTTTACTATTATTATATTCATTTTCTTATTAATGAGTTTTGCATGCTCACATCCATCTGATCTGGTACCTAAGAAGTACATTAAAATCAGCACTTAATAATCAAACAACTACTAACTTCTTCAAAGACTCTGTAAATGATACCCTACAGTGATCCATTTCTGCAGCAGTCTAATTTAAAAATAAAAAATTTTAATTTAAAAATACTGAAAGTATGAGAGACAGTGTAACTACAATTTAACTATACAATAGAAGATAAGTGCACTGCAAAGGATTTTATAATCTCGTACTTTTTGCTTCCTTGAATAAAAAATTAATAAATCAGTGAATCATTTTATCACTAGAATTACTATGCGTAATAAAAAAAAAAAATTTTAACGTTTACATATAAAAATAATTACAATACCTTTACTAAATGCACGAAGTGCTTTGATACATCTGCCTTAGTAAGTGCAACTATCCTAGTAGGAGTTGAATATTTCTGGCCCTCCATATTATAATTGTATGTTGTATTTTTCTTGATCTTTCGGGGCAAATAACAAAACTCTTGGTTTTTTTTTTTGGCGACGTTTCTTCGACTGGAGTGTCGACCTCTTCAGGCTTTATTAACAATAATAATAAATTTTACAATGACTAATGAATATGGATACATTTAGTGTAAAAATAACAAACGGAATACCTTATTGAAAACCGTGAAGGAAACTTTAACGTGTCGAGCAAATAACTCACACGCGAGTCGAAATGGCAAAGGCGCCCACATTATAACGACCATCGCTTTTATAGCCAGGCACATATATATGCACATACAAATTTCGCAATTCAACGACCGAAATTTGTAGTTTACATGTCTTACTTATAAACGAACTAGTTCTAGAAATATACATTTATTTCTAGAACCGTACAGATTTGAAAAAACTTCGATAAGTGCGACTTAACTTATGTACATCTTCTTGTTTATTTATATTGTGACTATTGGAGGAAATGTAAAGCATTTCAGAGATCAAACGTTTGTTGTAATTCGGTTCTTTGTCCAATATTTTGATATTATCCCAATCAAAATTATGATCATTAGAAATTTGGTGTAAAGTTACTACCGATTCCGATTTATAGTTGTTCTGATGTTCTCGTTTTCTCTCTTTTAGCGCTCTCTTCGTTTCACCTGTATATTTTGCTAGACAGTCCCTGCATGAGATTTCATATACAACATTTGTATTATCCAAAGTCTCAGTGATATCTTTTCCCAACTGTATAATATTGTTTAATTTTTTGTTTATTCGGAATTACTTGTATATTAAATTTTCTTCAGTATCGTTTTATTTTGTCAAAGTTTTGTGGGAAGTAAGGCAAACTTATAATAGTGGTATTTAAATGCAAACGTTCTGTAGCTTTTATTGTAGCATTATTAATTTTACAAAGCCTAATCTTAATGTGTTTATTGATAAGGTACCTTAGATAGCCATTCTCAAGCAGCATCTGTCTTACAATTTTTATATTTTCACTATGGAATAAACAATCAGAAAGTTTTATCGCCCTGTCTACTAGATTGTAAATTATATTATTTTTTTGCTGCGGTGTATGATTTGATTCATAGTGTAAGAGTGTGTTGGTAGACGATTCTCTTCTGTACCAATTAGTTATGATTTTAAAAGTACGAGATTATAAAAACCTTCACAGTGCACTTATCTTCTATTGTATAGTTAAATTGTAGTTACACTGTCTCTCATACTTTCATTATTTTTAAATTAAAATTTTTTTATTTTTAAATCAGACTGCTGTAGAAATGGATCACTGTAGGGTATCATTTTCAGAGTCTTTGAAGAGGTTAGTAGTTGTTTTATTATTAAGTGCTGATGTTAATGTACTTCTTAGGTACCAGATCAGATGGATGTGAGCATGCAAAACTCATTAATAAGAAAATGAATATAATAATAGTAAACTTTAATTACAACTGGTATATTCAAAGTATTAAGAGGATTCATTTTATAAACAGTATTTACACTAAGTTTTTTTAACAAAATAGTAGTATTATTAATAATTTTTAAGCTTGCGTGAAACAAAAATATATACTGAACTTACAGTAAATAATAACACTGAGTCTATGAAAAATAACAATAAAGTAATAAAAAAACAATTGTCACTGAGTAACACTGTTGAGTTTATAAGCACTGAATATATCTATATTTAATTGAGCAGATATAATAGTGAAAGTGTCTGTGTGCACTTGATTGTGTGTGTTCGTGTAATTGAAGAAACTGTATCTGTGTGAGAGAGTTTGAACCAAGTAAGAGTTTCACTGAATTTAAACTTCATGAACAATACAACACTTGATTACAACATTGTTGCGACAAAGGTACAAATGAAATATAAATGGTTACACTGAGCCTTATCCACTGTATTATGAGTCCTTCTGTGATTGATAGGTTACATTAACCTTACAACACGTGTGTTATATGAGCGTTTTTTGTATGAAACTCACTCTATGAGCATATCAACTTGAACAGTATGTTATTGATACTGATATGATACATATGATTAATTATTTAATATACTCAGTTTTGACGAGAAAAGACAGTGCACGGTAACAACTAAGGTGAGTTTGAATGTTAACTGTTTGATGACTAGCTAAAAACAGGCGTGAGCATAACTTGCTGAGAGCCAGTTACTAACCGAAACTTTGAGTACATATAACAGTAGGTGATGAAAAAACGTGCAAACAGCAAAAACAGACCAATCACACACGTCAACGAGGCAGAAAAGTGTGCGCTACGAGAAAACATTGAAGGTTAATCACGTTTGTAAATCGTGAACGTGCAGTGCTGCCATTACATCTACTATGAAAAAGTAAGCGTAATTTAAATAAATACTGATACTTCAAGATTCTGAACAGAAGTAAACATATGTCCATATGTTATTCTTGTTGAAACGATCGATAAAATCGAAAAATCGTACGTTATACTGGAAAATGAAAACTACGAATTCAACAATCCATTGCTAGTGGTAGAATCTTGTTTTAAAACGTGCGTCGCACTACACACTTAGTCATCGATTTGTGACTACCTATGGTTGTGCATACAACAGCACATATACCATGTGAATGCTCATTCATCCCCAGCACTTGTAATTAAGTCTTATTCTTGGATAACAAAATTTATAGAAAAAATGTAAGAGTATTTTTTGGTTATGCTTATGTGATTTAGATTAAATTCGGGTTGATTTCCTATACAATAAAATTAAACGTATTTATAACGCACACAAAGTTATTTTTAGGGCATAGAAAATAAATAAAATTTATCATAAATTAAGGTGGTTAGAAAACCAATATAATTGCATTCGTTCTACATTAATTTTATTCATTATTTTGTTGTAAAAGTATTTATTTTTAAAGTAAATAATAATACAATCAATATAATGAATCCTCTGACGATAAGAAAAAAATGTTAAGTTTAGTAGAAAAATGTTTAGAAGACCATGAAAATTTGTTTGCCAATGCGTGTACAGAAAAAAAAACGATTGTCTTTGTTACAAAGTAAAGGCTTCATACAACCACAAGAGTTTGAATTAGGTAAAATATTTTTGGAACGAAAATTTAACAATGAAAGTAAACTTGCTGACAAAATACGTAAAGCTATTTCTCGAAATTCGAAGGCTATTTTCAAGAATAATAGATCATACAAAAACATTACTAAATGAAAAAAAATTGATTTTAAATGTTATACAAGGAACGTTCTGGTTAAAAAATTTAGCAAAAAATATGTGCAACAAAATTTTACTTCTACTATTCATTTTTTATAATGATATCAAGGTTAGGAACGCATTAGGTGGTCATGCTGGTACTAACAAATTTGTCGTAATTTATGCAACTATCGCTTGCCTTCCTCCCAATATCGCTTCCCGTCTTAATAATATTTTGTTTTCAACTATTTCTTACAGTAAAGATATTGAAAATACCAGCAATGACCAAATGTTTTCAAAATTGATTTCAAAACTAAGTTAACTTCAAACAGAAGGAATTTCCATACTCGTTGATAAAATAATAATAACTGTGAAATTTCAATTAATTTTCATTCATGGAGATAATTGAGGTCTTAGTTCCACGTGTTGATTAGTTGAATTATTTAACGGGAATGGGAATAGAAGATTTAATTCAAGAATCTGATGTGTTATAAGGTGTGATTATTATGAATTTTATTAATTGTAAAAAAAGGAGACATACTTATGTCTCCAAGTTTGACCTTTATGAGAATTGTAGAAGTTGATGTATTAGTTTATGAAATGATTAGTATGTACATAAAAAATATAGGTTCCCTTAAACCTCAATTCCACTTTGTAATTCATCATAAAAATATCTTAGTAATCTATAAAGCAAAGCCACTAAAACCGTTGTAATC
The DNA here is from genome assembly GCF_000648655.2 of Copidosoma floridanum. The sequence goes on along the minus strand of NW_019379615.1, from coordinate 379,177 downwards.
CTTAATTACAAAAACTACTCAACCGATCTTGCTGAAATTTTGCAAACTGATTCTTGACACTTCCTAGATCGTTAAAGTATAGTTCTTATCTTAAAAAAACTAATAAATACGGCAATAATCAAGCTCGAAGTTTTATAAAAATACGCTAGCTTTTTACCAGCGATGAGTAGAAAGATTGCTAACGCAGATGCTACGATGCAAGACGACTTTCTGGCACTGATCGAGGCAACCCACTGCAGCCAGCCGTAGAACTGGGCGCACTTTTTTCGAGAGTGCTGGACTCGTATCGAACAGCGTACGCTTACGAGAAGAGGAGTGGATTCGAGTGAAAATGAGCATATAGTTGCACATTTTAGAGACACGTAGAAGAGGTAAACCGAATGTGTGTCTACGAGGAGAGAAACAAAAGTGTCGACTATAGCTATATAGCTGAGCGCACAGCCAAAGCAAGCGAGTTTCTCTCTTTTGATTGCTACCAAGTAGTTGATAAACTAAGCCGATACCAGCACACGCCGAATCCAGCACACGTCCCCCTCCCTGCCTACGTACGCGACCGTGCGCGGACAGCCACGACTTTACACGAAGCGCTAGGAATTGTGCACAGCTTCTTTCTCTCTGGTTAGCCTGTAGGAGTGAGTGTTGTTTTGTATGTATAGATTAGAGTCCCAACCACACGCTCATATCTGTGAGGTATGACGAATAAGTGTTACGTCTTCAAGGCAATATATGTACACATCTGCATGTTCATCTACATACATAGATAAATACTTACATATGATGAGTGTATGTGTATATTTTTATAAAGATTTTTAGTTTAAAATTTATAATAAGTAGGTAATAGGATAGGACTAGAGTTAGAAATGTAGCACAGTATCTTTAGATCAGTGATCCTTGGTTTAAATTTGACTATGTATAGATTTTTTTATGGATGGACTGTTTATGCACAGCAGAAATAGAATCAGCAAAATAACAGCAGTAGAAATTATCTCGTTTGTGGATCAAGAAGTCCTTTTTTTTCATACTCCCTTCACAAAATCTTTTCGTAGTGAAAATATTTTTTCCTGACACATTTTACTGTAGCTACTAAAATTATCTTTTTTCCAACTAAAAATATTTTTTCTCATAGTTTATTATATCAATCTACATACGTTTGTTACGAACTGCCGTTTATAAATTATTTTCTACTTTTTCTTATATGCGCTCAACTAAAACTATATTTCTAAATAAATTTTCCGAGTAAAAATATTTTTCCTAGCACATTCACCGTTTACTTATTTTCATTCTTGAAGTGAAATAGTAGTTTTCCTACGAGTTTGAAAAGTCTTTGTTTGCGAACCGAGAGGTTTGCGGCCCGAGCCGAAGGCGAGGTCCGTAACGAGGTTCGTAAAGGAGACTTTTCGAACAAGTATCGGAAAACTGCTTTTTTGCCCGAGGTAGTACCAGCCTCCCAAAACCACCCGAGGGCGGAAAATTACTTTTTCTTTCACGTAATTCATTACATCTACTACATATGTTTCATTCACACCGCCTTTAAATTTTTTTGTTTATTTTGAAAACTTAAATCATTTTCTTTCGTTTTAGCTCGACACAATTCTTATACCTGCATCAGCATTAGGCCGAAAATAGCTACAACAATAAGCGGTAGCGGGCAGTGAGCCATAAAGTTACAAAGACTAAAGTATCCCACGAGACCTATCTAGCAGTAGCAAAGGTGAGTTATCTGTATAACACTGATTGTTTTTATTTTCTCTTTCTACGACGTATTGTGAAAGAATGTTTTCACTTTTTACTGCAGTAGTGATCTTCCTACTATCAATTTCAACCTTTTTTCAGATAGAAAAAAAGTATTTTTGTTTTTCAAATAATAAACAATGTATTTAGTTAGTATTGATAGCATAGGGTTCACTAACGTATTCCTATTTTTTTTTTCTTTACCACCACCTTAAGTCATCTCTTTCTCTTATTCACACACAAGTATACGCACATACATACACACATGCTTCCCACCCCTATTTAAATATGATTTTTGCTAAACTCTGAAGGTACTTAAAGGAGTTTACGTTGACAGAGCAGGTCATTTTAACCCAGTTACTCGATTACTAAGCTTCCTCCTACAAGAAGTCATGGCTACTGTATAACATTTCAAGGATTCAGCTACCTGTCTGTGGCAATCATGCCAACAAGTTATTGAAAGTAAAGTCAATGCTGCTTAAATTTAAAGACTGTTAGATTGTAGTCTTGTAACATTGAAGGATGCTGATATTTTTATTAAGAGTGGTAAGTTAACAACCTCTGAAAAACAAAAATTTAAGGCAGCTGTGGCTTTACTCAAAACTACCGTACAATTTCTTTATGACCATTTGGAAATAGTAGAGGCGGAGAGAATATTTATAGATGAACCTCAAGTTTTTGTGACAGACAGTGAGCAAGAAGTGACAACAGCAGTCAAGGTATTCGAAAATGAACCTGCAATTTTTATACCAAAAAGTACGCAAGAAGCAAGCCTTGCAATAAGAGTCCAAGGTAAAGGTGTGACAGAAACAGGCCCTACAACAAGCAATCAAGATGAAGGTGTGATAGAAGCGACAGCAGCTCCAGTTCTTGAGAATGCTAGATCAGTAAATTTAAATGACATTAATAGTACATTTGAAAAACGCATTAAGACAGCTTTGATCGTAAATTTGAGACACCTAGATCTGAAAAAGTTTCTAAAAGACGCTAAACATCAATTTATAAAACAGATCCATTGATCTCTTAGTTAATATGAAGCGTTAAAAGTAAATAGTGTTGGCAGCTGAATACATATTATAGTGAAAGATAATTTAAAAACTGTAGATTTAAAATACTTTAATACAAAATCACTAGCTGTACTTCAAACAACAGATTTGAATGAGTGGTTTGATGTGAATGTACAACAGCCTATAAAAAAAAATATGGATGATTTTAGTGGCAAAGAATTAGGCTGGTCTTTGCTCTCAATTTTGAATCTAGTTGTGAATATTAATAAACTGAATCCTATGTGAGATAGTTCTTTCATAGATTTACCAGGTAACATAAAAAACAAAAATGCTTGTGTAACTGTAGTGAACAGAGACGTTCAGTGTTTTAAATGGGCTATTCTGTCAGCAATACATCCAACAAAAAGAAATCCAAATCGGGTCTCGAACTATGTTCAGTACAAAAACGAGTTAAACTTTGATGAAATTAATTTTCCTGTTAACCCAAAGCAAATTAAAAAATTCCAAAACCAAAACAAAGTATACAATGTTTTTTCCAGTCACTTAACAATAAATAAAAAAGAAGTCCACGTGAATCTTTTACTTCTTGAAAGCTTCTACGTAGATCATGAAGAAGATGATAATATGAATGAAAGTAATAATTATTTAAACGAAGAATACAAATATCATTACGTTTGGATAAAAAATTTATCCCGCTTGGTATGTAAACAATTATCTAAANACTTCTTGAAAGCTTCTACGTAGATCATGAAGAAGATGATAATATGAATGAAAGTAATAATTAATTATTTAAACGAAAAATAAAAATATCATTACATTTGGATAAAAAATTCATCCCACTTGGTATATAAACAATCATCTAAACATAGACATGCAGTACATATATGTGATCGTTGCTTTCACTATTTTTCGTCAAAACAAAAGTTAGAAAAGCATGAAGTTGATTGAAAAATTCTAAATAAGTGTAAAATTATACTGCCCATTAGAAATCAGGAAGATGATATACTACAATTCAAAAATTTTACGTATAAAAACAAAGTACCTTTCGTTGTTTATGCAGACTTTGAGTGTTTGCTAGAACTTACGAAGAGCAGTCATGCCTATCGAAGTCATAGAGCATTCAGTATTGGTTATTAAGTGCTCTTACGATAATAGCAAATCAGAACATAAGAGTTACAGAAAAAGTGACGAAAACGATGATGAAACACCTGCCAAGTGGTTTGTTCGTTCCCTTTATCTTTTTGCTCTGAAACTAAAAGAATTGTAAAAAAACCCTATAAAAATGACAAATTCGACACTTGAAGAACAATTCAAATATACTGAAGCTTCTTTGTGACACATATGCAACCAACCATTCAGCTTGGATGGTATAAGAGTTAGAGATCACTGTCATCTCACTGGAAAGTAAGTGTACTTTTTTTAACATATGATATCATGAAGCGTACAATATTTTTTTATTTTAGATACCGTGGTCCCGCTCATAACAAATGCAATCTTAATTATCAAGACATGAGAATGATACCCGCAATTTTTCACAACTTGAGCGGATATGGTTTGCATTTGTTTGTGAAAGAACTTGCTAAATGCTTCTCAGGAAGAATCCAGCTTTTACCATAAAAAAAGAAAAGTACATCTCATTTACAACATATGTGAAAGGGACTGATGTCAGTCTTCGATTTATTGATTCCACTAAGTTTAAGACTGCATCTCTTAATAAATTGTCATCTTATTTGAAGGAATTAAAAATATTGGAATTTTCAAATGATGATCATTACACTACAGATCAAACCAATTTATTTTTAAAAAAAAGGTGTGTACACTTACGATTATACATATTCTATTAAAAAACTTAAGGAACGTAGGTTTCCATCAAAAGACAGCTTCTACAGCAGCTTAGTCGAAGCCCATATCAGTGATGAAGAATATGAACATGCTATAAATATTTAGAATACTTTCAACATACAAACACTTGGGCAGTATTCAAATTTATATTTAAAGACAGATGTGTTGTTACTAGTTGAAATATTTGAAAACTTTAGAAATAATTGTCTTGAGGAATATCATTTAGATCCAGCTCATTATTACACAACGCCTGGCCTAACATGGGACGTAATGTTGAAATTAACGAATGTGAGTAACATGTGCAAGGTATTAAGATCGTTACACATTCATAATTTATGTATATAAAATTATAATTACAGGTAAAATTGGAACTGCTACCTGACATAGATATAGTTATGTTCATCAAGCGTGGAATTTGTGGTGGTATAAGCCAATGTTGCAATCAGTATGCCAAGGCCAATAATTTGTACATAAAAGAAGGCTATGAAGCTAATAAAAGTGATAAATATTTGATTTATTATGTTAATAATTTGAATGGATGGGCTATGACCAAACCATTGCCTTGTGGAGGCTTCAAATGGATTCAGAATGTTAGTCCAGTTAGTATTTTGAACGTGGCAGATGATGGAGAAATAGGTTACATACTTGAAGTGAACCTTGACCATCCTAAGACTCTTTACGATGCCCATAAGGATCTACCTTTTTGTGCTGAGCACATCGCACCTCCAGCGTCCAAGCAAAAAAATTGATGACTACACTATACGATAAACAACGATATGTGATCTACTATCGCACGCTCAAACAAGCCCTTAGCTATGGTCTTGGCATAAAAAAAGTTCATACAGTTTTACAGTTCAATCAAAGTCCGTGGTTAAAGGAATATGTATACTTTAACAGTAAAAAGCATAAAAATGCAACAAATGACTTTGAGAAAATGTTGTATAAGTTATTAAATAATGCTGTGTATGGAAAAACCATGGAGAATAAGCGCAAACGTATCGATGTCAAACTTATTAATAAATGGAAAGGGCGTTACCGTGCTGAAAGTTATGTCGCTCAACCGAATTTCCATAGCTGTGACATATTTGATGAGCAGTTAGTGGCTATACAATTATTACGTACCGAAATCAGCATCAAGAAGCCAATATATGTTGGATTGAGTATCTTGGACCTATCTAAGACACTTGTATATCAATTTCATTATGACTTTATGAAAAGTCAAATGGCAGATGAATGCAAACTTTTATACACAGACACCGACAGTCTTCTGTATGAAATATCAAATTATAATATCTACAATGTGATATTTGAAAATATCATGGAATTTGACACATGGGACTATCCTATTAATAATATTAACATGCCTCGTAGTAATAAAAAAAATTGTTGGCCTTATGAAGGATGAGTGCAATGGAAAAGTCATGTTAGAATTCGCTTAATTAAGGAGAAAAATGTGTAGTGTAAGGATTCAAGACCAAAAGCCATTGAAAAAAGCCAAGGTTATCAAGAGGTCAGTAGAAAATGCTATGATAAACTTTGATGATTACATCAAGTGCTTATGCGAAAATACTAGTATGAATCGAAAGCCAAAAAGTATCAGGTCACGACATCATCAGCTCTTTACTGAAAAGGAAACAAAAAGTGCGTTCAGTGCACATGATGACAAACGCCATTTTCAATTTGGTTCTACAGACACCCTACCATGAGGTCATTACAGCATAGTGGAGAAGGGATTAGTAAACCAAGGTAAAGAGCTAGAAGGGGGAAAGACAGCTAATCTGATCGAAAATGAAGAAGTAGAGATCGAAACAGCAAATCAGAATAAAGAAACAAAAAGAGAGAAGACTGCTTATCTAAAGCCATCAAAAATAGAAGGGGAAGTTGCAGTGGAGGGGCTAGCTTCATATAAGAAAGTGTCATAGTCAGCAGAGCTCATTATACTATCAGCCAGAGGTTTAAATAAGACTGGACTAAAAAGACAACAGGAGCCTCAATCACCACCAATAGTCGTTTTTAACAACGTTACACTAAGTAAAAAGCCTTGACTTCTTACAGGTTAGCATGATTTTTTTTCAATTTTTTTGTTTAAAAAAGAAGAACATTTTTGAACAGCTAAAATAAAAATTATTCATGAAAAATGTTACAGATGGATATTGCAGAACTCAATAACAAAGGTTTTCTGCCAAAGAAAAAAAATTTCCGACATGATTCCACATAAGAAATATATGGTGACCAAACTGAGGAAGGTCAACACTAGATTTGGGCCAACAGTAGTAGCTAAGTTAGCTGACGATTTTCAAATCTTTTTACCGTTTGAAATATGCATAGCTCTGTATGATAATCATGATTTTTATAACGAACTGCTGGATGCTGTTAATAAGTTTAGATTATTTTTAATGTACAATGAAAAACATGTAGTATTTTCTTACGATTAAAAACAAGTAAATAAAATTACAATTTCTTTCAAATTTGAAGTTTTTATTATTCGAATACACTTCCTATTACATTTAGAAAGATTTTTTTTGAAATATAATATTCAATTTAATACATCATATTAAACAAAATTTTTTTNCATATTTTTTAAAAATTGAAAAAGTTTTATTTTAATAATTTATTTGATTAATTATACAAAAAAATATTTTTTTACTTATTATGGAAAATGGAAAAAAGATTTTTTCATAATTTACGCTTACCGATTCAACTACTGTATGTGTTGTTGAAACCCAACCACTTTACAAAAACTTGCTGTACACGTCTTCGAATAACTTTTTCCACCAGGTAAATATCAGGATTTTTTGTTTTTTGCAGTTCCAGTTCTTTAAAACCTCCCGAAATAGGGTGATCTCGATAATCTTTGAAACGATACGTAGTTGGATTTGTTCCTGCTACATAAGTGATTGTAAATAATTCTGTTGACCAATTAGAAGTATAGCCTTTTTTAAATAGTTGTTTTATTTTGCTCACGCGTATTTTATCACCAACTTTAAATTTTAGTTTTGGTTTGCTGCTACGTTTGCTTCTTTTTTAAAATTTTGTCAGGACTTGAATTTCGTTTTCAGTAGTAGTAGTAACATTTTTTGGTTTCATACCAATTGCTTAATGTTTCTATTATTATATAATTCAATCAACGTTTGTAAAATATGAAACCATTTGTAATTGCCTTGTAAGCTAAATTGTTTCCACATAAGGTCTTTTAAAGTACGATTGAATCGTTCGCATATAGATGCTTTGAGGTTGCTGTAAGTTGAGTATTAGTTTATTTTGTATTTTTGCATTAGATTTTTAAACGTAAAATTGTGGAATTCTTTGCCATGGTCAGTTTGCAAGTTTACTGGCACCCTTCCATCTTTTAATGTAGACTGCATCGCTAGTTGACACTACTTCACCTGTTTTTTTTCTTTGACGGTACAGCCCATGCATACTTTAAAAAAACATCCATTACAGTAAGTATATACCTATAACCTTTGTTTTCACTAGCGTTAGGCTGCATCTCGACAAGGTCCGCTTGCCAAGTCTCATCGAAGCAACGCACGTCAAATTTTTGACGAGGATAATTACGTCTTGCTGCCTTGTAAAGTTCCTCGACAACTCGTTCCATGTGTTAAATGTCTAAATTTATTTTTGTTGAATCAGCTTGAATAAATGGGAATTTTTTCGTAAATTGTATTTGAAAATTCGAATGCTATCTATTTCTTTTTCAATACTTATAATTCTTCCAGTTAAGTAAGCAATATTTTCAGCATGTTGAGGTTGTTGCAGTGCTGCAACATTGCACAATCTTTTATTATCTAAGTCATACTGTCCATCTGCAGTAAGTTTGTATCCAACACTAGGAGGACCCCTGGTATCGCCTTTACTCTTACCTAGTTTAGGACCAAATACATCAACACTCATTGTGATACTGAAACAAAATGACTGCTCACCTTATTATACATACCCTACCTCACGTAGCTTTTCAATAATTGATATTATTTCATTGTCATAACTTGCATTTCCTGCCGATCTTTCAGCTGTGATTAATCGTGATCGATCCACGAGTGTGGTAATAATGATCCTCCGGTTTTACTTGGAACGCCATCGAACATAGAAGCAATAATTTTATTAAATTTAAGACCATTATGTTGCCTAATAGGTTCATTTTTATCAAATCCTCTTCTATGAACACTCGAAATTTTTAAAAGCATATAACATTTTTGCATATCCTCTTCCCTTGTAAGATTTGTATTCAGGTGTTTTTTTATTAGTAGCTCTATTAATCCGTCAGTTATTGGAAATTCGAGTTTGTCTAATGTGATTTTATTATCATCAAAATATATTGATAAATTTCCAAGTTTACATGTTTTATTTTCTTTTCGTACCCCATATATCGAATCCAATAACTTTTTTAGATCATTATTAAGCATTTGCAAATATGAGTTCCTCGATAAGTTTTCATTAATTTCAACATTATTAGTCATATATTGAATAGTTTTGTTCATTTCATCAGTATTTTCATTTATATTATTATCACTTTCACTGACAGCAGACTCGAACACCGTGCTATTATCATCGTTGGGTGGTTCTTTAATTTTTGCTTTCGTAACATCTTTATTTTTGTAGTTCTAGATTACAGATGAATTTCTTTCATTTTTCTTGGTTGTAGTAACAATTTCCTGTAAAGGATCTGTTATTGGTTTAAAAAGTTTCGCTTAGGACTTTTTCAACTCCATTTTTTCCAAACTTTAACTGTCTGTACTTTTTTTTACGGCTTCTCTTGCCTTTAATAATTAATTAAGTACGTCTTTTTCTCCTTCATACATGTTGATGCTTTAATGCCTTTCGTTGGACTTCAAATTTTTGCTATGTATCTCTTATCTATAAAGCAAAATTGTCAAAACCTTTTCTATATCGACCATTTTTAATCCATACATCCTTGTTTATAATAACAAATGCATACCGATCATCATTACAACAGCTAGAGCATAACTATTTTAATTTAGTATATGGCATATCTGTATTTGCATGATCATTATACACATGTCTCAAATTTACTTTGTCCTGACGAAATAAAGCTACAAAATTTACGCTGTCTCCCACAAGATGTTTTGGTACTTGAGCATTTGACTGACAAAAATAGAAACAGTCTACATTTTTATGTCTTCTCATGCAAAAAAAGGTTTTTACATTATTTTGTTTTTCATAAGCTATATCATCGAAAATCATAATAGAATTTGGTAATGCATTATCTGGTGAGACTACTGCTTCAAGTTCACTGAAAGGTAAGTACTTCATACCATCTATATGTTCTAATAGCTCTTTTAAAAATTTATATTTGGGTTGATTCAATGACTTTGAATATACGTATATATTTTCGAATTTCAGTCCGTTAAGATGTACTATTAATGCTAACAAGCTATTGGTTTTACCACAGTTAAATGGACCACAAAATACAGCACGAATACTATCTGGAAGGAGCTCACGATGTCGATTTACACACTTTTCTTGTTTTACAATAGCATCAAAATTTGGAACTTGCAATGTTACAGACTGTTTTTTAAATTTCACGTCTGTACTATATGACGTAATAGTTACAACTGAACTGTGAGATAAAATGATACTGCCCTTTATACTCTTGCATTATTTTGTTATACTATGGCTACATTGCAACTGATCTTATGAGTATAAGTATACATATTTTTTTCGCAATACTCAGTCACAACCCAACCTTCAAAGTGAAATGATCATACATTGTGAGCAAGAATATGTTCTTGTAAATAAAATCATAAATTCTTTACCTGTAAAAATTCATTCGCCAGGTTATCATTTCTGTGGTCCAGGTACTAAACTTACGGAATGCCTCGCTAGAAGTGATCTTGGAGTAAATACTCTGAAAGTGTCGTGCAAAGAGCATGATACAGCTTATTCGAAGAATCAATACGATCTTGAGACTAGAAACAAAGCAGATATAATTTTAGCTGAGCGAGCTTGGCAAAGAGTTGAGGCTTTAGATTCGAGTATTGGTGAAAAAACAGCTGCTGTTCTGGTAACAGGTGCAATGAAGCTTAAGAGTAAATTAGGTATGGGTTTGGAACAGAAAAAGAAAAAGAATAGAGGTTCAAAAAAGAAATGCTGTATAAAAAAAAAACTAAAAACTACTATGAACACAGTTATTAAGGCTGCCTCGCATTAAATGAACACTAAGAGCAAAAATGCTTGTAAAGTAATCAGTAGTGCTTTAAAAGGTGCTCGCAATGCAGTTAAAATGTGTGGTGGTAAAAAAAGTATTAAAATTCCTCATATTTTACGCCTTCCTGCTCAAATTGGGTGCAACTGGCGCTTTGGCAAATGGTATTGCAGGAACTATGAAGAGCGTTAACGCGGCTAAGACTGCAAAAAAAAAAATCAGAAGAAGATGAAAGACATAATAAAACTATGGAAGCTATTGCGTAAGGAAAAGGTCTCTATTTTAAGCCTTATAAAACTGTATTGGGAGTATATTTAAAGCCATTTGGTAAAGGTCTGAAAAAAAAAAAAATTCTAAAAAAGTAAAATTACCTTTAAGAGCTTTAGCAAATGTAGATTTAATAAAATTCTCTAAGAGTTTAAAAATTTCTTTTTTTCGTGGAGTATTTATGCGAAATTACTTACCAAGTGATGGGCCATGGTATCGTGAAACTGCTGTAGTAAATCTTGACGACAAGAATGAACCTGAAACTCACTGGGTGGCGTATCAAAAATATGGACAGAATGTTGTTTATTATGACAGTTTTGGAGATTTTCAGTCACCTATTGATTTAATGTTGTATTGGGGTGTTGATACAGTTCAGTATAATAACAAACGATATTAAAAAATTAACTCTTACAACTAAGGTCATTTGTGCTCAAAATTTTTGTCAAAACACATATGAGCACTTAAAATAGTAAAAAAATCTCAGTTTCACATTGAAGGTCATCGAAGAAAAATTAACACTTAGTTTGTCTGGTACTTCTGCTACCCTAGAGGTGCAATATTTTCCACCTATTGAATTATCACCAAAATACAAATATGTTCTTGGGTTAGTAGAATTCCTAACGTTCAATTCAATTCCTAATATTGACGTAAATAACAATAAATTTTACGTGGGTAATCAAGTGGTAGTTATTCCAACTGGCAGTTATGAAATTAAAGATATTCAATCATTTTTAGTCAATGTGTTACAACCGAAATATATAAGTATCAGTGTCAACCCAAATAATAATACACTTCGTAGTGTTGTTAGGTGTAGTCATACTATTGATTTCAGACCAAAAGATTCTTTAGGATGACTACTAGGTTTTACTGAACGATTACTACAAGATAACTTAACTCATGACTCTGACTTATCTGTATCCATTCTCAAGATTAACGCATTACGAGTTGAGTGCAGCATCACTAGTGGAGCTTATGTAAACGGAAAAAGAATTCATACAATTCATGAATTTTTTCCTGCGGTACCACCAGGATATAAAATTATTGAAGTTCCATAACAAATAATCTACCTATCTGTTATTGAACGAGTCATAGATCACTTAAAACTACGCGTAGTTGATCAAGATGGTACTTTAATCAATTTTCGTGGAGAAGTCATCGCAATAAGATTACACAATAAGCCTTCATCGTAATGGGTATCATTTATAATTACAAAAAGTATATTAGCAGCTTGACATGTACTTCTGCGCTCAGTCAATGGCAAGCGAAAGCATCAAAAATTGACAAATCAAAACATACAGTTTCTAAAAAGTCTTGGCTTAAAAATAAAAGATGTGAACTAACGTTCAAATTTTTTAACTTAAAGATAGATGACATTTTAAGCATTCAGTCCCCCGTTTTGTTTAAAGAGTCTATCGCGCACTATGAAATTCATGCTTATCAACCACATGCATTATCAACGTATAATAATAGTGATAAAATTCGAACATCAATTCAACATCAAGACCTATGCCTGCTACCATCCCGCAGTTCTTTACATATTCATGGAAGGATAGCCAAAGCAGATGGTACTACGACGGCTGTAAATACTAAATTAGTAAACAATTTTATCTTTTATATATTTGAAGAAATAAGATATGAGATTAACGCTATAGAGATAGATAAGTGTAAAAATTTAGGTTTGACAACTCTCATTAAAAACTGGCTAACGCTCAATCCTGATCAAGACGTGTTAACTGAAAATGCTGGTTGGCTTGGTACTTCAAATAAACTTAATCTATTAAATAATAATGGCTACTTTGATCTTTTGATTCCTCTCAGTATGATTTTTGGTTTTGCTAAAGACTATCGTAAAATAGTTGTTAATGTAAAGCATGAACTTATACTTACAAGAATAATCTGAATCCAGTTGTACAAAATGGAATTCCTGCTGTAGAACCTAATAGAGTGGCAACTTGGAAAGGCTTCAAGATAATAATAATAAAACTAGAACTAGCCCTAAGTTGTAATGTCAGATTTGCATAAAATTTGTCCACTTAGTTATTTGTAAAAAGAGAAATTTGTATCTATGAGCTATCAAACTTGGGAACTTAATGAATATCCACTTTTACCTACTACATCGAAACATATATGGACGGTTAAGACGTCCAATCAGTTGGAAAAGCCGTGCTTTGTTATAATAGTCTTTCAGACAAATCGTAAAAATCAGAGAGGTATAAATGCTAGCCAGTTTGATCATTACAATGTAAGAAATGTAAAACTGTATTTAAATTCACAATATTATCCTTACGGGGATCTCCATATCAGTATAACAAACAATCATTTTGCATTGTTATGTGACATGTATGCAAACTTTCAGAATTTATATTATGGTAAAGATCGTGCACCTTTGTTAAGCAAATATCAATTTCAACATTTTGTACCTTTGATTGTCCTTGACTCTTCTAAACACAATGAGTCGTAACAGAATGCTCCCGTAGATGTGCGATTAGAATTCGAATCTCACGACAATTTTCCTAACAATACATCAGCTTACTGCTTAATTTTACATGATCGTATCGTTCAGTACAGTCCCATGAGTGGGGATATCAAAAAACTTATGTGAGGCTATAAAATCCAATGTATGACACTACAAACAAGTGATGATGATGACAAAAATAAGAAATCTTGGCTGAAAAATTTAACAGAAAAGTTCTCAACTAAAAAATCATTATTTACTAAACGTAAAAATTATGAACAATTCAAACTATGATTAAAGATTTTTATATGGAAAAAAGGATAGAATGGAATGTATCGTAGACATGCAAGGCTTTAAAAAGCCCGGCAATGATTACGAGCTGAAAGAATTAGCTATTCTACCGCTCCATTCACACTATGCTGAAGTAAAAATGTATTTTTTCAAAGCACCCTTTGCTTGGCGTAAATTATCACAGAAATGTAAGGATCATAATTCATATCTTAAACTTAACTATCATGGACTAGCCTGGAATTCAGGCAATCTAAAGTACACTAAGATTGGGAATATTCTACGAGAGAACCTTAAAGATGCCACTAAAATTTTTGTGAATGCAGAACTAAAAAAAAAGTGGCTTGTAAGATTTGGATTTAAAGTCACTGATATGACAGATTATCCTTTGTTTGAGCTCTCAAAACTGGTTACCAGTTGCCCTCATCATAATGGAACTTACAAAATCATGTGTGCTCTTCAAAATGTCAAACACATGAAAAAGTTCTACTTATATATACAATGGGAAGATGATAGTGATGATAATAAAGAGCTGTACACATAAATATTTAAGAACAATGTAATTTATACTTTGTAAATTGTGGTTCAAAATAAATTTTTGAAAAAATGAGAATAAATGTTTTAAGATTTACTATTATTTTCCTAAAAAATAAAAATTCACTCTTTGTCCTACCCACTCTCATCATACATTATACATTTTAAATTAAAAATCTTTATAAAAATATGTACATACACGCTTCGTACGAAAGTATTTATCTATGTATGTAGATGAACATGTAGATGTGAACACATATTACCTTGGAGAGGTAACTTTCATTCGCCATACCTCACAGATATGTGCGTGTGGTTGGGACTCTCATCCATACATACAAAACAACACTCTCTCCTTCAGGCTAACCAGAGAGAAGAAAGCTGTGCACAACCCCTAGCATTTCGTGTAGAGTCGTGGCTGTCCACGCACGGTCGCGCACGTGGGCAGGAAGCGGGACGTGTGCTGGTATCGGCCTAGTTTATCCACTCCAAGTATAAATGCTATTTATTATATTTAACTGACTCTTGCTCTCACTCTTTCTTTAATGTTATCTATCACTCATATTCAGTTAAATCATGAAACTGAGTGATCACAATGATATGCACAGAATTTGATTTTAAAACAATTCTTTTTAATTTTTCCCATACGTTAATGCTTATTTTAAAATTAAGTATTATTTTGAAAAATATTCAGCTACTTTTTAAGGCAAGCAGTTCAGCTGTAACCACTAATTTACTATTTTTCCCCTTCATAATTGTGATAAACTGTAGGACAACCTCCGAAGAATGTCAACGAACATATGCGACTTCAGATATATCCCACTGGAAGTTCCGATAGCTGAGATGGTTAAGTTTTATGATACTGCTGGCATTGTTTTGTCATCTCAGGATCGATTTTAACAGTCAGAAATTTTTTTTTTTTTTTCTGTGATTAATCATTTTGGTTCAATTTCTTTTTATTCATGTTTTATTTCAATTTTCTGAACAGTATTACGAACAAATTTGTTTCTATACGTCGAAATGAATATATTTTTAATACTTATTCTATTGAATAATTAAGTAATTTAATACTTTTCGTTGGCAAGGCCATTTCGTCATTTCAAAATAATCAAATAAGTCCTTCGGATATGAGTATAATTCTTACATTTTCAAACTTTCAAGAAATTATCAACATCCAACATGAGAGAGAAAAATCGAAGACACAAGAAAACTGACCTTTGTTACAATAATATCAAATATAATTACTACCAGCGAAGTGAAACATACATCCTATTATACAAGAATATTTGTCTGCATACACATATTATATTTTTTGGCTTGCATTTACGTTCCTCATAATTTATACCTCGTGGTTACAACCACTTGTAATTTACAACATGAATTTAAAAAAAATTAAAGTCTTAAGCTTAACTAAAACTTTCTTAAATTTATAGTGTGCGTGTGAGTATTTTTTTTTATGAAATTAAGCTTATCAATATTTTAGTTAGTTCATACAATAATCATAATCTTCAGATTATTAACACACCCTCGTGTTACCTATTAAACTCGTTTAAAATACGTATTAAAAAGAAACACCGCTCTGAACGCCTTAAATTAAAAAATAAAATCTTTATTATTCTGCATCACCCTGGTAAGTTATAGTTCCTTTTTTTATTAACAAATAAATAAGATATTTTGAAAAAATACTTATGCCTTAGAAACTTGCCAATTGATTGTATTTAATTATTGAAATTCATGCTTATCAACCACA
>NW_019379615.1:347751-359536 GCF_000648655.2 Copidosoma floridanum | reverse complement strand
CTGGAACGATTTATAGTAAAATTTCATTTAAAAATTCATATAAAATCGAAATAAGTAAATAACATGAATATTTGAATTATTATTTATACATTGTTTGTTCCTACTTACCATACAATTTTTTTATAGTTTTGTCACCACAAGAAATAATTTTAATTTAATAAAAACTTACTATGTTGTGTTGTATCTAAAGTGAAACACCATTGGGAATGCATGTCCCAATAGTGGTACGTGATGTCCCAATGGTAAAACGTACATGTTATTTTAATGGAATCTATGTGTTTCACCAATGGGACATCCAAAATTTGAGGTTATGTTTTGAATTGTACGTATAATGAAACAGTCATTTTAATAAACTTTTTATTTCATTGTAATGCAATTGAAGATAGATGATAAGTTTTGTCGATGTGATAAGGCACCACTTTAAAGATCTGTAATGAATTTTTTCAAGATGAAGTTCACAAACGTTTATTAGTTATTCACTATTCCACCATTGGGACAGAATTAAAAATTGTGTTCCAGCATTGGTACTTTTACCTTGTTCGTCACAAGGCTGGGAACCCCGGCGACCAACGACACTATATTACCCTCTCAACTCTAAGCATTTAACCAGGAATCACCGATCCTCTCAGAGGTTAGTGCTGGGAAAACCTAACAGCTATGCAGGAAGAATAAACTTCACCAAAGGGGACAGTCTCCAACGGGCAAGAATCACATACCAATCTCACTACCTTAGATCATCAAAACAACTGAGTTTGAAGAAAAAGAAGAAGCTTTACGATACCAACATCTTCGGCATAATACCAGGCAACGTTGGGAAAGAGCTCTACAACTAGCTCTACCGCTTCAGACGTCGTAATTTTCTTCTTGATTAGTCTGGTGGTACAATAACAGGCCAGAGAAAATCACCCTGAGGTATAGAGGCAGTCACGTTTGCTGGAAACTTCAGTCAAAAAAGAGTTTAGCTCACCGCTCCTTCTTAGGGCTATTGGAAGTCGAACTATTTTGCCAACAAATATATTACAATAAAAAAAATTTAGCAAAGAACAGCCTTTAGGGCTCAGAAAAGTTTGAACCATGTCTATAGTCACAAGAGGGCAAATCAGAAGGAAAACTTAAAATGCATCTAATGTATACAATTTTAGGCGTCAAGAAACTGATGCAGAACCTTTATCAAGATTGAAGCAGCAGCATGAAAATCGAAAAATAAAGAACTCATGAAGTGAGATATCAGCCTTCCATTATAACCCTCATAGTAATCTCTTAAATCTTTCAGATTTTTAAATAGGTAGAATATGTGCTTGTATTTTTGAAACGATAAAAAATGTAGAGATAAGGCTCTAGGACTTTGTCGCTCTAGTCATAAAATTGTGAGATAAGAGAACAAATTATTCAATTATTTATTTTTTGCGACTTTGAAATCTTTACAGATTTAAAAACCAGCCCTTTTCGTAGATTATACGGGAGAAACTGCAAATCAACGGATCTTTATAACCAACGACTATTTTATGACATGAAGAACGCACGGTACTTTTTAGCATCATCATATTTTTTTTACTTTTTACAGCTTAGTATTTGACAAATAAACTGTATGGATTTCGAACAAATATGTTTTTAGTGAGAAGATTTCTGTTCTGAGAAGTGCCAGGAATAGATGAAAAATTTTCAACTGAAAACGTTTTACAATGCATGTCAACACAGTGAGATGTTTTATTTATTGAGTCTTGGGCAAAACCGACAGGGGGAATACTAGTTCTGATATATTTTGGACCTTGCATACACTATATAACAAGGCGGTTTGAAACATAAGCACAGAGACTTAAAAAAATGATCAGGCAACGAATTCTATAACAAATTTGCTGAAAACGATAACCACTAAACAAATGTTACAACTTTGTCATTTAGCAGATTCATTAAAATGTTACGATATTACCTGGGATACATACTCCGATTCTTATAATAAATATTGTAGTTTGGTAGATATTAATGGATCGAATCTTAGAGTTGGTGAATATTTTGACATCGATACGTCCATAGTGAGGTGTAATTCAGAAAATTATGTGAAACAAAAAAGGTTGAGAAAGCTCAAGATGGTTTCAATGAAATCGGAGAGATTTATAAAAGTGTTATTTTTTATATGGAAATATATGAAGAGATTTATTTTGATGAACATAAGTATTCTTACGGATCCAGCAGTAGCTTCTGTAAGAACAAAATCATTTTATTATCTCGTAACACGCTATGAACTGTAAATTATACTAATAAATTGTTTTATTTACAAGTAAGATTAATTTTGATTTATACTCGTTTTTTCAAATACCCGTGTAAAACTAAAACTAAGTTACACGGTATAAACTTTCTATCTTATTACTATTTTTTTTACTATTTTTTTATTTAATAAAGTGGCAAGTAAATGCACTGAGTTACTTAGTTAAAGACATCGCGTATAACAGTTGTACAATGTTTACAGTTCAGTAGACAAACCGCAGAACCAGTACAGTGGGTATACCGTTTCGGCGCTACTCTTCCACCAAAGCTACGGCAGCACAGCAGCTCCGCCTGCGAGTTAACACTGATACCGAATGCTCTTCAGCGTTAGAATCGACCCATAAAACGGGCTTTATTGTGTGGCCAAAGCTGCTTCGATCTGTTCGGATTAATCTCAAAACAGTCCTCCAACAACCTAACGGTTCTGTCATTTCGTTGTCAACTCGTCCATCTTGATTCAATACAACTTAACAACGATATTTTCATTTATTACGAACACGGCGAAACTAGTAAGCTATTTCATGTGAGTTAATTAATTTATTCATAATAAATTATGACATACTGGTTTTGAAATAAAAACCTTCATACAGAGTCTGTATTAAAGACTAATGTATACGCAACTCACTTCTCAGTTCAATTCACTTAAAAAATGCGACACTTGATGTTTTCAAACTTTTATACATCAATTTTTTTCCTGAAACTGGCATACACTAGTTTTGCCATGAGTTTTCGAAAAAATAAGATGTTTTAACAATCTCTTCATATAGTTTTTTAAGTAAACTATTGATTGTACACAATTTCAGGTCCAACCAAGAGTAAACGAAGACGATCGATAAGAAAAGGAACAATTGGGCCAAAATTCGTTTAATATTAAGAACAATTAGTTCGGTGCAAACAAGAGAGAAACAAACAGTCATTAGCAAGCATCGAAAGGTACACCAGATAGCTTTAAAGTGCTTCAAAATTATGCAAATAAAGTTAAGGCTGACGCTTCCAAACTTGATTAAGAAATTTCTGAGTGATATAAATACAATATAAGTGAATTAATTGATTATTGGATGGAAAAAGGAAGATCGGAAATTCTATGCAACTCAGACTTACTAAACAATATTTATACGAAAAGACATAAATAGTTTTCAAACATGCACTATAATGTTTGAGAGAAATGTAAAGAATGCAGACTCAATTAAAAGGACGTAGGTGTGTCTCTTTCCTGTAAACAGAAAATTAAATTGTTTACACTGCAAATTTTCTAACTCAACAGAGCTCAGTTTAATTGTGGAGAGTATTGTTGTTGGAAAAATGCCCACTATCACCTACATAAAAAATAAAAATCACGAGCTTATTTAGACCCAGTTCATACATCTACAACGCGAGCTATATCTTTCGATTTCATAAGTGATAATCAAGTTGTTAGAATATAAGTAAATTTATATGATATCTATAACTAGTGACATCTATTATGCGGCATAAACACTATGAGTGCAAGATGATATGTATATGTACTTTATAAAGTGATACAGTTGGAAGAGACAGAACATAGCCGTTGCTACGCACGCACGGTTTCGTAGAGTCTCTCTCGGTATTATAAAAGGAGATTTTATAATCTTGATTAATCTTTATTTCTGTTAATAAATAAATTAATTTAAGTGTTATTGAATGTAAAATTACTGATCCACTACCTCGTAGTATATTTATTCAACATAATAGCCGAGTCCGTGGTTAGTATTGCTCCTTTTTAATTGGCAAGTGTTGCTTCGGCGGCCCGTGATAGTCAACAACTGCGGGTCTAAGGGAAAGTGTCAATCCAACACTTATGAAATTAAAAAATAGTGTCAACCCAACACTAATAGAAAATGTAAAAATAAATTTCGTGAAAATATCAAGGAAAGTACTTATAGCAAAGAAAATTTTAGAAGATTCGAACAAAGGAGAAGAAGAAGCCGAAATATCAGACAAAGTAAAAGTTTCAGTTTTTGATGGAAAAGATTTTGACTGATGGGAAAAAAAATCACAATAATTCTAAAATTAAAAAAATTCTCCATAGTAGCAACGACAGCCACGGCAAGGGCGGATAAAGAAAAAGAGTGGATCGAAAAAACTTGTAGGCGACCAATCTAATACATAGTGAAATTTCAAATGATCAGTTACAAATTGTGAAGGACAAGAAAACGGCGTACAAAATAATAAAGAAATTCGATGCAATGTACATAGAAGAGTGTACTGCACTGAAAATTTGTAAGAAACAAGTTTAAAAAATTAGAGTTTAAAAACTTCGAGAATTCAAGTACATTTTTCACTGAGTTTGAAGTATTAATTAATGAATTAAAAAACGCTAGTACAAATTTGACTGAGAAAGAAAAAATAAGCTACATGATAATATTTCTTTCAAGTTCATTAAGTTATATTGGTGGCTAATCGATGAGTTAAAAAAATCTGATCAAACAGTTTAATTCATGAAAAGTTAAATAAAAAAGTTTGAATTAAAAAAAAAGAAAGATGGAAGCAAAAAAAGTTCAAGTACGTTTAAAACTAAAAGAAAAAAAGATGGTGCATGTTTCAAGTGCGGAAAAACATGAACACTTCAAGGCGCACTGTACGAGAACGAGACAAAGAAATAATTCATAGGAGCAAGCAAGTGCGCAGCAGCAACGGGGCGGGCAACAACAACAGCATTGGCAACATCGCGGCGACCGAGGCCGAGGTCGTGGAGCTGAAAGAGGCTCTAGTCAATATCGTCGAGGAGACGGTTAACATAATAAAAATCAAGGACATTAAAATGAAGACGGTAATGTGAGTAGTTTTAATGTAAAATTCGAGAAAAAATCTAATAAGTCACGTGGTGTTGAAGTAAACAGCTGTGATAGTAAGGTTGAATGGTTACTCGATAGCGGTTGCTCAGATCATGTTGTAAATGATGATCGAAATTTTAATGAATCTGTTAAAATAAAAAAACCTCTTAAACGAAAGATGGAAATATTAAGCACAAGTTTATTGTTTATGGTCAAAGTAAAATGAATATAATGAAAAATGTTTTCTTCGTTAAAGATATGGGTGGAATTTTAATAAGTTATGGTAAAGTAACAAAAGCAAATAAGATTGTATCACCTGGAAATATTTCAAAGATTTTTGATCAAAATGGAAATTTAATTGCATTGGCTTTTAAAAATAATTATGTTTATCTTATGACAAGTGAAATTATGTATAGCGAGTCAAACTCAATGACAATGAATAAATTAACAGAAAAGGGAAAATTGCATAGAGCACTAAGTAACGTCAATTTTGATTATTTGAAAACAATGTGTGATAAACAAATGCCTAATGGTTTGCCTAGAAAATTAGAAACTAATCATTTAAAATGTGGGATTTGTTTGGAAAATAAAATGCATAATTTACCATTAAAATAATGACAGAACAAGGACCAAAGATATTTGAAAAATTATACATGTAGATTTGAATGGTCCTCATGGTACTACTGGTTTGAACGGCAAGAAATATTTTCTGAGTTTTATCGATGATTAAAGTAAAGTAGCTAAAGTAAAGTGTATTAAATCGAAAGATCAAGTTTATAATTGTATTGTTAACTATGTAAATTGAAATGAAAGTAAGACAGGAAAAAAAATAAAAAGACTAAGATGTGATAATGGACAGAAATCTATAAATAAAGGAAATGAGTAATTTTGCAAGCGAGAAAGGTTTATTTATAAAACCATGTCCACCTTATGTACATGAATTGAATGAAACGTCAGAAAAATATAGTAGGAATATTATAAATGTGTTTAGATGTTTATTCAAAGAAGCAAGGGTTGATAATAGATTTTGGCTAAAAAGTTAGTTAAAACTGCAGCTTATTTAAAAAATAGAATTATCACGTATACTGTTACAAAAATAAAACACCTTTTAAAATTATGTTTAAGGAAAAAGCCTAGTGTCAAAAAATTAAAAATATATGGAAGTAGAGTTTTTGTGAGAATACCAGAGGAAAAAAGAAATTCAAAATGGAACGAAAAAGCAGACTTATGAATTTTGTTAGGCTATGAAAATGTTGGTTACAGAGTTCTGATAAATAATAAAATAGTTGCTGCAAGACACATTGATATTATTGAGGATGGCATAAATTGTATTGGATAAGAATCAGAAAATGATATAGTAAAAATAAGTTTAAATAAAAACAATATTGAAAAAAAAGTGGTGATTTAAACACAAACAGCAATGATGGAAATAAAAATTTTAATTTAAGACGGTCAACTAGAGAAAGAAAAGAGACTGATACGTACAGAGATGAAAATTTTGTATACACATACTAATATTATTTATGTAAATTATACAAATGCTGAGACACCTGTTTCTTATGATAATGCGATAAACAGTAATTGGTCTAAAAATTGGAAAAAGGCGATGGATAGGGAAATAGATTGTTTAAACAAAAAGAAAACTTGGATTACTGTAAATAAACCGAATGGTAAAAAAACTTTAGATTAAAAAAGGGTTTATAGTAAAAAGGCTAACGATGCTTTTAAACCTAGGTTAGTAGTAAGAGGATACCAGCAAAATAATTTTATTCATAATATTTATTCACCAGTTGTAAAAATGCAAACATTAAAAATGCTGCTTTCATATTGTTGATTTAATTCATAAATAATAATTTGAAATAATTTAATTACTGAACTGATGGATGTCGAAACAGCGTTTTTGAATGAAAAGGTTAAGTCTGAAGTGTAAGTGAAACAGCCACAAGGCTACGATCATGGCTCTAAAAAGGTATTAAAAATAGATAAAGCTTTGCATGGATTAAGATAAATCTCAAGAGCTTGGTATAAATGTTTTGATACTTATTAAAAAAGTTTAAATTTCAAAAGAAGGAAAAATGATCGTTGCTTATATATCTCAAATGACAAAAATGATGATGTTTATCTAACTATTTTTGTGGATGACTTCTTAATCTGTTGTAAAAATAATGAAAAATTGAATTTTGATAAAAAATTATCACTTAAAAGATTTGGGAAAAATAAAAACCTATTAAGGTATTAGCATCAACCATGACTATGAAAATGGAAAAATGACTCTAGATAAAAAAAACTGTATTGAAACTTTACTTTTGTCGGTTGCAATTCATGGATGCAGGTGTTGCTATAAATAATACAATTGTATAATAGCGCTTTCTACAAACGGTACGTTTTATATCTACAATAACAATACAATATTCACGTAATTGTAGCCTTCAATTATGAAAAATTCTCGACGCCGGAGCGGCTTTATCAGTACTTGCTGTCCCTCTAACTGTAAAGATTTTTTTTTTTCAGTACGTGGGACGAAATGAGAAAAAAATTTTATGCTTTACGTACGATTGTCTCCATAAATATCAATTTCCTCTTGCTTGGTACTAGTAAATCTCGCCATTACCCCTACGTACCTTGTACCTGATATTGAACTTTCAAATTCGGTTCTCTGACTGCTTATAAAACCAGATGGATTGACGCTTGTTAATAGCTTTTCTTCTAGACAGCAAGCTATGAAAATATAGATGTAAACTGTAGTGCTTAGACAGTGGAGAAAATGTAGGATTTATGTACGTACTTGCTTTACATTTGCTGAGTTTTATAAATCGAAGAATTTCACTCTTCACCAAGATATTTTCGGTTTCCACGCTAAGAATCAGTCCATTCTTGAATACCGCTTTGTTTTTCTTTGATGATTTGGCAAGTTTCGGGGTTTCTGTATAAAATATCCCAAAGAAGGTTTCCACTGTTGCAACAATTGTTCGCATGCATAATTATTTGCTTTAAGTACGTTTTCTTACCTGGGTTTGTGCTTAAAAAATCATACCTACATGTAACACCACAACCTTCCGGAAAAGAAATATCAGGCAGGGTTGTAAGTGTTTTGTGAAGTATATCGTAAGTTTATATATTTCTCCATTGAAAAAGTATAAAAAGTCCCATTTTCTCAAATGTTAATAATAAATTATTCATTTGTTCCATAGGTCCACGAAATGTTAGTCATAAACGATCTAAATGTTCTTGGTGCTGTGGAAAATGAGATTAGAGAACTGCTTGATCTGGGAATTCCTGATTAAGAGGACGAAGATCAGTCAAATGTTCACGCGTAGCAAATAAAATATCTACGGGATACCACAAATTCTTTTAAAATCGGAGGTAACTAGTTCAGAAAAATTTATAGGATGCCATCTCAGGTAGCAATGCAGTTTGATGACGAGATCGCTGAATTTTTGCTATTCCATCCTTAAGATCTGACAATACACACCCAATTGTTAAGCTCAATCCGTTTTTTGGCATCCAGAGCTTACCAAAATGATATAGCTGAAGATTACGTCCATCTAATAGGCCAGTCAACTTGTAGCCAATGCTTACACCGAGTTATAATAGCCATTGATAGATTAGTTGATCGCTACATCGTTTTTTCAAGAAACGATGCTGAAAGGCAGGCATTGGAAAATTTGTACGTGTTTATTTACTTTTTTGTGTGCTTTATTTAGATGTTCAAGTAAATACAAATCTTTGTACACAACATAAATCATGGATATTTGCCTTCATGTAAAGCAAGTTAGGGAGACGATCGGTATTCCTAGGGTACTCGGCGCTCTAGACGGGACGATCGTTCAAATTATTCCACCTAAAGTCAACGAAAAGGCTTATATTGATCACCACTTTAATCATTCGATTAATGTGCAGTTCGTTTGCATTAATATTGGTAACAAAAAGTATTAAAATTTTTACTACGCCATTCGTAATATTTTATTATTTCTAGGTGGTTGATTGTGCCCACTATATTCTAAGCCTTAAGACTACGTGTGGATCAACCCATAATTCGTTCAGCTGACGTTTTTTTAATCAACGTGCTCACATGTAGAACCTCCAAAATAAGATGGAAATCATTAACAGCAAGGGGCCGTACTACTTTGTTGGTAACGTGTAACAGTCTTTTCAGATATATTTACAAATACATATAGTTACTTTGCGTCAATGCTTGAGCACAGAAGAGGTCTAGTTATTTTATCTCATTACTCTTAGACCCAGGCTTCCAAAGAACTTTTACATCAAAACAGGAAGGAGCCTTATGCGAATATATTCAGGACATGGAAAACAAAATAATGGGGATGACAGCCAAAGATTTAAGGCGATTAACTTATGATCTTGCTACAAAGTTAAAAATTAAGCATAATTTTAATCATGAAACAGGTAATGTATTTTATAAGTATTTTAGTTAATTATTTTTAACCTGTATGAGTCCACATAAATATGGATACACAGTTAAACATATGTATGAAATGCAATACTTATGTATCATTTCAGGACTTGCTGGCAAAGACTGGCTTGCGTGATTTTTGAAACGACAGAACCAGTCGATTCGAAAAAGTGAACATACATCCACTGCGAGAGCACATGGTCTTAACTAAGAGGCAGTGAACGAGTTTTTTTCTTTGCTGAATAATGTCATGGTCAAGTACCAATTTGAGCCACAAAACATATTTAATGTTAATGAAACAGGAATCTCTGTCGGGCCTAAATGTAGCTCGAAAGTTGTTGCAACGAAAGGAAGACGTCAAGTGGGAGGACTAACTGCTGCTGAACGGGGTAAAACGGTGACAGTGGAAATTTGCATGTCTGCGGCTGGTGGATTTATGCCAATTATGCTATTTTTTCCACAGGTGAAAGTGGACAATGACTTGTTAGAAGGAAAACCAGCAGAAGCTTGGGCAGAATTCCACAAGAGCGCATGGATCCAAACCGAGATATTCACTTGGTGCTTTCACAAGTTTATCGAGTTTTCTCATGCTTCCAAAACCAACCCAGTTCTCCTACTTCTAGACAGCCACCCATCGGACATAAAAAATGTACAAGTGATTGAAATCGCAAGAGACAATGGTGTTGTTATACTTTGTTTTCCCCACCACTACACTCATAAGCTCCAAGCACTAGACGTTGCCTTCATGAAGCCTGTAAGCCATTATTATATTGCAAAAGTTACAGCATTTCAGTAAACAGATCATCGTGTTACATTGAAAAATATTTTTTCGCTGTTTGGGAATGCTTTTAATAAAGCAGCTGAGATTGAGACTGCAGTTAACGCATTCAAAGAATCTGGAATACACCCGTACAATCCAAAAGTTCTGTAACAAATTTTGCTAATTTGCTGAAGAGAAGTTCTCCGTGCAATTCATCTGCAAGCTCTGCTGTTAGTGCATTGTAATTCATGTAATATATTACAATTACTTTTTTAAAGTCATTTTCCAAAGTTATGAGTTGTTCTAACACCATTAAACAAATTGTCAATTCAGATATGGATCAGAATGTATTGCATCTAGAAGTTGACAATAGACAGCCTTCCAATGAACAGCACAATCCTAGTTCAAGGAGTAACAATGATATTGATCAAGCAGAACCAACAATCCTAATTCCTATCTCTTATTTGGAAAAAGCCATGCCTCTCATTAACTTGAAGGTTAAATCATTGAGGTTTTTTTATTGAAAAATAACCATTTTTTATTTTTAATTTTAATTTTGATATTGATTTTTAATATTTTCTACATAGAGTTCTTATTTTTCATTGCTTAAAAATTATCAACCTAATTCTAGGTCCAAGACCTTGTTTATACCTGGTCAATCAAAAAGTCCATTTACTGATACTGAGTTTGCAAAAAAAACGATGTCAACTAATTCTCCTAGTCAAAGTATCGATGACGAGTCTTCCCATCAGTCCACTGTTTCTCATGCTTCAAATCAGACACATAAACCTTATCCTATTCATCAAATTGTTGATTCAGAGTCTTTACAAGTGCCTGTGAATGCAGATACTGCTAGTCATCTGAGGAATTCCAGTTTGACTTTTAATACTAGTGATAACTTGAAACCAAGTGCAATTGAAGCAGGTGTAGCGAAGAAAAATATGAGTATGGGCAAGGCTGCTGTGATAACTTCCGATGATTATACAAAAAATTTAATTGCCATTAAACTGAAGAATATCAAAAAAGCGCCTGTGGACAAGAATAAAGTAGAGCCTAAAATTTTGAGTGATACTATAATTAAAAAATCCAGTACAAATGTGTGTAAAGCTAAAAAAACTAAGCGAAAGATATTCTCATACACAATGAGCCTCTAGCAAAACGTACACAGACTTCTAATTATGAGTCAGTTATTGATTCTGTTGCGTTGAGTTCTAGTGAGCCTTTACAAAGTTCTGATGAATTTTAAAATATAGATGATATTCCTAGAATTTTTTCTAAATCAGGTAATGGAAGTAATTACTTGAGTACAAATAATTTGCGATTCACAACGATTTATTTCAGTTAGGGCAATTTGAATATTTGTAATATGATAAAGAATTACAACAAATTTTAGAATTGTTGACTTAACGAGAAATCTTCAAATTATTTATGTAAATTTAAAAATGTAAGACTAACAAATATTTGTTAAAAAAAAAAAATATATTTTAAATGCACAAAAAAATGAGACTAATTATTACTGATAAAATATTGTTGTAAAAATATTCATATGATCAA
>NW_019379615.1:308446-325076 GCF_000648655.2 Copidosoma floridanum | reverse complement strand
ACTGAAAAATATTTTGGAAATAAATTAATTATTTTAGGAGGTGATTTTCGTCTGATTCTCCCAGTGATAAAAAAACGGTAATAGAAAAATTATCCTTGAACAAACTATTAAATCTTCATTTTTATGAAACTCATTCCAAATTTTAAAATTAGAGATCAATATTCGTTCTAACGATAAAGAATTTTCAAACTTATCATTGGAAATTGGGAAAGAGAAAATAAAAACTTTTAACATTCCTCGAAATTGGATATCAAATAATGTATGTTCCCAAATATTTTTTAATATCTACAATTGTTTGATGAATGGTGTTATACTTACATCGCATAACAAGAACACCTCTTATTTAAACAATGAAATTCTTAAAAAATTAACCGGAGAAATTAAAACTTACTATAGTATAGATAACGCAACTTATAAAGGAGTTGATAAATCAGACGATGATATTTATTTAAATTTTCCGGTGGAAATGTAGAACAATATTCGTAAAGGATTACCACCTCATGCACTAGATCTAAAAATTGATACAATAGTGATGTTACTAAGAAATTTAAGTATATCAGATGGACTCTGTAATGGAACACGCTTACAAATCACAAAATTATTACAGTATAATATAGAAGGAGAAATAGAAACTGGAGAGAAAATTGGAAATAGAGTCTTCATTCCAAGAATAACTTTAGACACAAGAAGCTCCTCAACATTACCGTTTATTTTGTATCGTAAACAATTTCCAATCGTTGTAACATTTGCTATGACAATGAACAAATCCCAAGAACAAAGTTTCGATAGGGTAGCTTTGTATTTAAAAAAAACCTTTTTTTATAATGGTCAATTACATGTAGCTTTATCAAGATGCAAAAATAAAAATAATTTATTTATTTAAGTAGAAAGGCAAAAAAATACAGAAATAGAACATATTGTTTCGAAAAAGACTTTTACATAGTTTATTGGCTTTACTCAATGATTTTTATAGAAAAATCGGCAATGTTTATGGTAGTAAATTGAAAGTAACTTAATATTTTATCATTGAACAAGTATACATTACATAATGTAAGAAAATGATGTGAGGGTCTGTGGAGGGTCTGTGGAGGGACAGGCAAAATTGTGTGGGGGGACTGTGGAGGGGCTGTGGGGGTTTTGGGGGGTCGTAGGAAAAAGGTTGGAAAATTGTCAAATTATGGATTAAAACAGTCGAATTTCAGCCTATTTGTGGGGGGCTGTGGGAGATCCATGTGGGGAGATATGTGGAATGCCCCACACAAATAACTATATAATATAGGGAGATATGTATATATATTTAATTTGTCTAAACAACAACGTATTTATAAAGTACAAACTGTACACTAGTTAATCTATTTTAAGTCTTGTAGTTTTACTTAAATTTACGTATTTTAAAATTATATCAGCAGTAAGTTAGTGANATATATATATATACTAGTGGGGCTCACGCCCCCCTGCGCGCACTGCGCGCTAAGCCCCCAACTTCCAAATATTGTGCATCAATACAAAGCAGTATTAATACAAAGTACAATTAGTAGTTACGTAGATGCTAGATATGTAAGTCCAATGGAAGAAATTTGGAGACTTCAAGAATATCGAATTTGTGGTAGAAGTCATACAGTTGTAAATCTAGCTGTTTATCTTGAAAATAAACAAAAACTCATACTTAAAGAAAATAATATCAAAAATGAAATAAAAAATTATCAAACACCCCTTACAGCTTGGTTTGAATTAAATAAAGTAGATGATTTTTTAAAATCGCTAAAATATGTTAACATTCCAGAACATTACATTTTTGACAATAAACTTAAAATTTGGAAAAAAAGGAAATTTACACTGAAAAATATTGCTATAGGTAGATTAAACATAGTATCTCCAAAAGATCATGAACGCTTTTTTTTAAAACTTATTTTAAATAAATTACATGGGGCTACATCGTTTAAAGACGTTAAAAAACATAATGGAATAACATATAAAAACTTCAGGGATACTGCAATTGCAATGGGTTTAATAGAACATGATTCTGAAATCGACAATATTTTTAAAGATGCCATAACAATTATGTTTCTATACCAGTAAAGACAATTTTTTGCTTGGTTTTTGATTTTAGGAAACATTCAAGGAGATAAAATATGGAATGAATATAAAAAATATTTTACGGAAGACTTCGATAATAATAATAATAATTGTGCTCTTCTACGTATTAATCAAATTTTGGTATCGGAAGGTAAATCATGTGAGTCTTTTAGTTTACCGACACCAACCATTAGCAACTATATAAACAATTGCAATATTGAAGAAATATCTTTCAGTAACAAAATGTTCGATATAATGTACACAAATTTAAATGAAGATGGAAGAAAAATTTTTAAAACTATTTGTGAACAAGATGAGAAAGTATATTTCATAGATGTTCCTGGTTGATCCGGAAAAACCTACTTATATAAGACACTCATTTGTTATTTTATTTCTAGAGGTAAAAATATTTTGTGAATGGCTTGGACAGGAATTGCATCTGTATTACTACCAAAAGGTATGACCAGTCATAGAACTTTTCGTTTACCTCTAGACTTAGATAATATTGAAAGTGTATTTTTAGAATTTGAAACTGAAAAAAAAATTAAGGGAAGTTGATTTAATAATATGGGACGAGGTTTCTATGATTCCGAAAAAAGCTCTAGAAATCGTTGATAGAACGTTGAGAGACTTGTGTAATACAAAACTTTGCTTTGGTCATAAATTAATAGTATTTGGAGGAGATTTTCGACACATCTTTCCAGTTATAAAAAACGGTAATAAAACTATAATAATAGAAGGAACTATTAAATCATCATTTTTATGGAACTTCTTCAAAATTTTAAGATTACAAAATAATATCCGTTCTAGTAATAACGAATTTTCAAAATTATTGTTAAGAATTGGAGAAGGGGACATAGAAACATTTAACATTTCTAAATCCTGTATAACAGATGATGTCTGTACCAAAATATTTGGTAATTACAGCAACTGTTTTGACAATAACGTGATACTAACTTCACATAATGAATATACTTTTTTTTTAAACAATAAGAGTTAAAGTAAATTACATGGGGAAACTAAAACTTATTACAGCATCGATACTGCAACATATAAAGGTGTTGATAAATCACATGATAATATTCATATAAATTTTCCCGTAGAAATGTCAAACAACATTCGTGAAGGCTTGCCACCTCATAAACTTAAATTAAAAATAGGTACAATAGTAATGTTAATTCAAAATTTGAGTATATCAGACGGATTATGTAACGGTACACGATTGCGAATTACTTAATTACTAAAGTATAACGTAGAAGGCGAAATAGTAACGGGAGAAAAAATTGGTAATAAAGTTTTTATTCCAAGAATTACATTAAATACTGGAAATACTTTATTATTACCTTTTATTTTATATAGAAAACAATTCCCATTAGTTGTAGCATTTGCTTTGACTATAAATAAGTCTCAAGGTCAAAGTTTTGATAATGTGGGATGATACTTAAAGAAACCTTTATTTTCTCATGGTCAATTATACGTGGCTTTATCAAGATGCAAAAATAAAAATGGAATTTTTGTTCAAGTCGATAGAGAAAACAGTTTAGAAATTGAAAATATAGTTTGGAAAGAAACTTTTGAATATAATAATGTATCTAATATTCATAACACGATTTACTTATTATTTTTTTACGTATAGGTAAAATTTATTAATTAATAATGCATATCATGAATGTATATCGTGTTCATCTATTGTACAAATTTTAGCATTAATTTAAAACAGAATAGAAATAGACGTAAGGCTTCGTGGTTTAATCAGGCTTTATAAGATGACTCATACAGTGATGCGAAACTTTTGTTGTTTATATTAATGATACTCTAAATTTAACTTAAGTTTATGCACGTAGAAAGAAGATTTGTGTAATAAAGGACTATAAAAGTGATAATGATATAATAATTATGCGCACCAATATATGTGTCTTTATTATTTGGTATCAAAATATTGTTAACTCCATATAAATTGGTTTTTAAACGTACTTAGTTGTATAAATAATGATGTTTTGCGCAACAACCCCCTATGAATCAATTTATGTCTTTTAATTTCTTCTTGACGATGAAATAAATCATGGCAATAAGACAGTTTTGTCCAAAAATAGGTAAAGACGGTATGATCACGGTCAGGTTCCAAAAAAGTGTTGTGGGGAGGCGGTGGGGGCCATGAAAAAATTCGTGGGGGTCAGTGGGAGGGCCATAGGGGGTAGGTGGGGGAATGTGGATGTTTTGAGAAAAAATACTATACAATATTTCCATGTGATTTGGTAGGCATGTGGTAATAGACTTTAACACATTTACAGGGCTGGCAAAATGCAACGTTACAAAATGCTAACAAAAAAAGTCAGCCCACCAAAAACTTTTTGCTTACAAAGGAACCAAGGGATCCAGTAAATCGAAATACAATTGATTGTATTTAAGTTTAGCTGATTATAGTATTGTGCAGTAATCTGTAACTATTTGATTAAATATTAAAACATACATTGTTATTATCCCATGAAGCCATACGTGGTTGAACCCCCTGGCTTGAATAAAGACTTATACCATACTTCTATACTATTCATATAATATTTTGTGGGGGGTCGGTGGGGG
This sequence comes from Copidosoma floridanum, assembly GCF_000648655.2. The sequence goes on along the minus strand of NW_019379615.1, from coordinate 320,420 downwards.
GCGGTGGGGGGCCATGAAAAAATGTGTGGAAGGTCGGTGGGGGGCTGTGAAGGGTTTCGAGAAAAACTACGATATGTCAAAATAAGCAAGAAAATAACGAATTTTTACCTAACTTTATGGGGGAGTTGGTAGGGGGCGGTAGGGGGTTTGTGTGGAATGCCCCACTGAGTTTCCTATATAATATAGGAAGATATACACACATATATATATATATATGTATGCTTTGCGATCCAATATCCAAGATTGCAGTATATCATATAGTTTCAATGAATATTATTTATTAAAATCAGCTGACAGAACACATAACGTGTCTATATAAATGAAAATATACGTACGTATTATTATGTATATGTAACTTGTTACTTTGGGTTATTTGGCTTTCAAACATAGCAAGTTTTATTTACGTTTGGCTTCTTTTATACAGAGTCCTCACTTCTTAAAGATAAATATATATTTACAGATGATTTGCTACTAGCATGTTTGTTTTGGGATAAGCCAGTTATGACAAATGCCCATTAAGTAATATTTTATTTATCTACTTTATCCTGGTCTCCTGATAAAAATGACCAAGTATACATTATTATGCATATATATATGTGTATAAACAATGCCATTACACAATATGTATATTTATGGAGGTATCTGTATATTTTTATGCTTACATGCATTACTCTTACATACTTAAATTGTGGAGTCTAACTTTACGTAACTTGTTAGAAATATATTGTTACACACGTCAAAAGTAAATTTAAAAAAATTGATTCTATTGCCTGAGTGGTATCAGTTAAAAAGTCATTTTCAATTAAAGTTTCATTGAATTCTGATACGTTCAACTTCTGTAATACTACTTAACATTACTGTTTGTAGCATAACACAATAAAAGGCATAATATTCTGCTTGGATGTTTCGTTACAGAGCATTTGTCGTTAACACTCCTTGCAAACAGTTTTCTTAGAAATTTTTCTAAATATTTTTACAGATTTCTACTACAACAAAACTTTTGAATTACTTTCCCACTTATTTGACTGCAGTGATTTTACTTTCAGAAAAATTAAAAATATTTATGTACTCTCTGACTTTAGCTTACATGCAGCTTTTAAATGTACTGTATTATACGTATTGCACCTTAGACACATATGTTCAATTGCCATCCCCACTTCAGCACATCCTAACGCTATCACAACATTTGATCTTTCTCTTACAAACAATTTCTATGACTCTGTTATGAGCGCGCAAGGGACGAAGTCCCACTAGTATACACATATGTATAAATTTAAACAAGTGTGTGTATTTATACTTGTAGGATATAGTATGTGAGTAATCATGTGGTTTTTTTAAATTAGGAGACCATGATGAAGTAAATAAATAAGACATTACTTAATAAGCATTAGTTATAACTGGCTTGTCACAAAACAAATATGCTAGTAGCAAAACATCTGTAAATATATCTAAAAACATACACACACATATATAAATATATATACATGTATTGAAGAAGTCAGGACTCTCTGTGTAAGAGATATCAAACGTTCATAAAACTTGCTATGTTTAAAGCCAAGTTACCCAAAGTAAGGGATTTTATATATATATTGCGACGTAGCGTGCCCTGCTCGCCTAGCCGTCAGCAGCAAGACACGGCACATCTAATATTTATTAACAATTATTCTTAAGGGCCGTTAGAAGAGGTGGATAGCTGGCATGTGACGTGGCAAGCCCTGCTCGCCTAGCCGTCAGCAGCAAGACACGGCACATCTAATATTTATTAACAATTATTCTTAAGGGCCGTTAGGAGAGGTGGATAGCTGGCATTCACACACATACAATTAAGGAAAACACATCTATTTATTTATAGAGATAATGTGTTTATTCTGACAATGACTATGTATGACGTACAAAAGAATGTCAACGTCCAGCCACCCGACAAGACCTATCAACTAACAACTCGGCCCTGTGGGTCCGGCAGTTGCTGTTCGGCACAGTGCTTTCGCGGTAGGGACAGGATTAAGGGAAACAGGCCTACCGTTAACACTCCTATGGCGAGGTACACCGCAACTTGACCACGGGCACTGGGAGATCCGTCTGGCAGGCGTCAGCACTCGGATGGCACGAGTCCCAGCAGAAGCTGCGTGTATACGCCTGCAACCGGTCGGGTCAGCAACAGGTAGCCGTGGCTGCGTCTCCTGTTGTCGCCTGATACGGAGCTCGCTTCGCTCGCTTACGCAGAACACAACCGACGTAGATGAGAATACGACTTTACGGCAAGCAGACAAGAGTGAGAGTGTCTCTCCTCCCGGCCCGCTGATCCGTGCTGCCCTCGCACCTCAGCCACTTACACAGGTGTGTGTTGCGTTGTTACACACACACACACACCCGGTGTTACCCACAGTCGGGAATCGGTCGTGTTGCCCATAGTAGGGATGGATACCTATGTATGGGTTGGGATATGGTAGGGGTAGTGCGCACTGTACCGCCTCTCCTCCTGTCTGCTATCACAAAACCGGTGTTCTGACTGTGACAGTGACTCGTCACGTCACAAATCCCCCTTTGCAAACCCTGGTTTCACCCTGATTTTTATGTTTTATAGGGTGTGCGTTCGAATCTAGCTAAATGCCCTATCCGGACGGATGTGTAGGATGACGTAGAGTATTTGTTTGCGTATAGTGTAGCAGATCGTCTACTTCTTCAGGATTCAGCAGGAAATACTGGTCAGCCTAAATTAGCGGCCTTGTTGGTGTAACGAGCGGTGTACTGTCACGGTATTGTGTGTGGTGTCAGTGTAAGCACTAGTTATTAGCATTCCCTACTGTCGGATGGCATGGTGCAGGTGCACTCGCCTGTGCTTACAATTGAACTCAAAAGTAGTTTACGACAACCAGTATCGATATATTCCTGGATATAAAAACTGGCTGTCGGATACAAAAACAAATAAAGGAAACTGACTGCAGCAATAGATAACAGTGCATAAACTCATCCAAATTAGAAATCAATCAACAACAAAAAAAAAAAAAACTACGTGCCTATCCTGTGGGGCAGGATTATCTGTTCATATCATTATGTAGATGTATTACAAAAATTAAATTAATAAAAACTTTACTCTCTTTACTTTTACGAATCCATTACTCAAAAAGAAAATGACTTCGTCCTTTTTGATTGAACAGAGTCGTAAGGGCTCTTTCCTGCTCCCACCGTCAGTGCTCTAGTGATATTCGCACTTAACGATTACACTTACCTGCCCTTCGGTACCTCCCCGTGCCCAAACTCAGCCAATACCTTGGCTGGTAACAGAAAAAACGGGAAAAGAGAGGAAAAAAAAAAAGTGTTTTAACTGGCAGTGGCAGGAAAGTAAAGAAACAGGTAGGCAAACGTAAGGGAACAGAAAGATTCCTTGCTATACGAGGTAAGGAAGCCAATGTTGTATGCCACTGTCTGTTCCAATCAAAATAATTAGACATAAATTCGTTGCGTGATACCGTGCTACTCAGTGCGCTTGAAAAATAATATGAAAATTCACATAAAATAAAGGTTTATTGTTCATTCATTTACTTTCGTGTGGATAAATAAATTGTGAAGCCTTTATCTTCAGGTTAAAGGACTACATTTAAATGAAAATACAGAATAATAAAAAAAATGATAGCAATTCGTAGAACTAATATAAAATAAATCCTCCATTTGGGATTGGAATCGGAAAGCAAAAAGAATAAGGAAAAAAAATACAAAAAGGGAAAAAAAAAATTTTTCTCTGTAGGGGTAGTCATTATACGCTCCTCAGCGTGGCATGTTGGTGCCCGCCTGCCTTGCCAAATAGGCTCGCCTTTCTGCTGCCCAGAGGTCCCGACAATGTTGACAGTTTGTGATGCTCACACCCTTTTTTCCACATTTGTGGCAAAACTTTTTCGCTGGGTCGCGCGTCGTACACTGTACATAGCGATGCCCCAGATCTCCGCAATTCCAACATCCCAGATCCGGAACCGATATGGTCTCCGGAGTCTGCACCGTCTCCTCTCCCAGGAGATCAGCTTCTGGGATGAACGGTGGGGGTCCAGGCATTCCCCTTGGCCGAGTTACCCGCATGTCCATGAGTCGTGGAATCCCCGCCGTTTCCGGAATCACCTGCAGGGATGGCGGTACTGCTCGTCGGGGTGGGCAGGCCGGCGCCGATGCTGTCAGGAGCACGTATCCTCGCTGTGCTAGGTGGATCTGTCTAAGCACCGACTGGATCGTCTCCATGTCCTCTACTGGCCGAGGTCCCTCCGCCGGGGTGTCGGCGATCTCCAAGAGCTGCTCCAGCCTCTTGGGGCTCAGTTTACCTACCGGCTCCGGGTCGGGGCGGGCCTGGCGTGTAGTGATTCTGGCAGGCGCCGGAGTCGAGATCAGTGGTGGCCAGTCATACCCTGGTGGGGGGGAGGAACCACATCTGCCTCCCTTGGTGTGGGTGGCCCCTCGGCTCTGGGACCTGGTAACTGGCCGTCGGTCTGGATCGGTGCCCTGGGCTGTGGTCTCCTTTCCACAGGTGGCCTTGATTGGATGACCAATCGTGTTTGGTGGATGACTCTACTTGGTTCGCGGTACAGGTCGTCGAGTCGGGGATCCCGTCCTCGCCTCGATGCTTTTATCCATGCCTTGCGCCCAGTTGGTTGGCGCCGGATTCGCTGTCCTCTCATGATTGGGATCTGTAGGGATATAGCTCACTTTAGATTCATTGTCCAATGAATGGCGTGGGGGTGTGTACCGCTTGAGGTCATTAATATGAGTTTTTACTACTTTTCCTGTCGCGATGTCCCTCACTTCCACTACTACGTCCGAGAGCAATTGAGTTACTATACAGGGACCCACAAATTTGGGTGCGAGTTTCGCGGCAAATCCCTCGTGATTTCTCCGCATCACACTGTCCCCCAATGCAAATGATTTTGCCCTTCGCCCCCGATTATAATACTTCGCCTGCTTCTCTCGCGCTAGCTCAAGGTGCTTCCCTACCAAATTCCTAATCATTTCTAAGTGGCTTACCCTATCGGCCCATAAGGAGGTATTTGTTAGGTCTAATGGCACAGTTGGTGTGTCGCGTTTCGGAAAGGCTACATGTGAAGGATTTCGGCCAAAGTTCAGGAACGCCGGGGTGAGTTTCGTGGACGCTTGCTCCATCGTGTTCATTGCAAATGCAAACTCTTGCAGGTGTATATCCCACAGCCAGTGATGCTTATCCAAAAACAAGCTTATCATCGGGTTCAAGGTGCGAATTACACTCTCTGCCGGGTTGGCCTGTGCGTGGTATGGTGGGATGGTTGAGTGTTCAATGCCATAATTTTTGCACATCTCTTTCAGTTCTCGGTTGACAAATTTGGTGCCGTTATCTGTTAAGATGTATTTCGGTTTTCCCCACCTGTTTAATACTAGCTCCTCTACCGCTTTCCTGATGCTTTTTCCGTCTGCTTTCCGGAGTGCTTTTAACTCTACATATTTCGTAAATAGGTCCTGGATGATCAAGATATATCGGTGCCCATTCTTCGATGGAGGTTTTGGTCCTGAAATATCCATAGCTATAGCCATCCATGGTAGCTCAGTGATTCTTTCCCCCGTGAATCCGACAGGAGCTTTTTGTAGGACTTTTTGCTGTTGACACTCTTGACATTCCCGGACATACTGAACCACATCTTGGAAATAACCCGGCCAATAATGATAGTTGGCGAGACGAGCATAGGTCTTCTCCACTCCTAGGTTACCTGCCTGGGGAGCATCGTGGGCATCGTATAGTTCCTGGACGCGGTGTTCCTTTGGTAGGACGATTTTCCATTCGTCGAGGTCTTCCATCGTTGAACTAACGATAGGGTTTGGTTTGTGGAAGAAAAGGGCTCTGTTCTCATATTTCCAGTTTGCAAATTTTTGTGGAGCCGCCTGCACCCCCTTGACTCGCTTCAAGAACCATTCGTCGCGTACTTGCTCGGCATCGGGCGTAATTACTGCGACTGAATTTTCTTGGGCACGGGATAGGGCATCTGGAACTTGATGTAGTTTACCTTTCCTATGGACAAACTCCAAGTCGTATGCCTGCAACGCAGTGTTCCATCGAGCCAATCTCCCTACTGGGTCCTTCAATCTATTGAGCCATAACAGGCTGCTGTGGTCAGTAATTACTGTTACCCGTTCCCCCTGCAAATATCCCCTTAATCGATCTACAGCCCACAGCACAGTCAAACATTTCTTCTCTGTTACGGTGTAATTACGTTCCGGTTTGCTTAGTGTGCGGCTGACATAACATATCGGGTGTTCTTCACCTTCAAAGGTTTGGGTTAACACTGCGGCCACAGCATAGTCACTGGCGTCAGTTTGTAGGACGAACGGTTGCGTAAAGTCGGGCCTCGATAGGACAGGGGCTTTGGTTAGGGCTTGTTTGAGGCTCTCAAATGCTACTTGCTGTTCCTTAGCCCATTGTCATTTCATGTCTTTGGACATGAGCTTCGTTAGGGGCGATTTCTTTTCGGCAAGATCGGGGATAAACCTGGAATACCATCCAATCATTACTATAAATCTCTTAAGTTGTTTGAGGGTGGTAGGTGCGGGATATTCTAAGATTGGCCGGACTTTGTCAACATCTGTCCTAAGTCCTTTTCCGTCCACCACGTATCAAGGTACTTGACCTCTCCACACCCGAATTCTGATTTTTCTCGGTTAATCACGAGATTTGCCTCCTTTAATGCCTTTAATACAATTCTCAGCCACTTGACGTGCTCTTTGAACGTTTCTGTGACGATGATAATGTCGTCCATGTATGTGTACACGTATGGTTCCCACTCCGGTTTAATAATTTGGTCCATGATGGTCTTGAATGTAGCTGGGGCGTTGGTCAGTCCGTAGGGCATGCGCACGTATTGATATAACCCTCTACCGGGTACAGCAAAGGCTGTGTATTCCTTGCTGTTCTCATCCAAGAGGATTTGATGATAGGCCTCACTGAGGTCGATTTTTGATATATACCTTGCCCTGCGCAATTTGTTCAGAATATCATCTATAAGTCTCATGGGGTACGCGTTTTTTCGCGTAATTTCATTAAGTTTCCGGTAATCTATACAAAACCGAAACTTTCCGTTGGCTTTTGGCACCAAAAGCGGACAGCTGCACCACGCGCTTTCCAATTCCTTGATGATATTTTCATGCAACAAACGGTCTATCTCATCGTACGCAATCTGCAGGACTTTAGGCGCATACCGTCGGGGACGTTGTTTAATTGGGGGGTGACCTTGTACGTCAATGCTATGTTTAGCTACGGTAGTTATGCCGAGCTTGTCTGGTCGAGGAATTATCAATTCATCTAGGATTTTCTCTAACTCGTGCTCCTCAGTAGAGGTCATCGTTACCAATCCCCCCGCCGCAGCAATCGCTGCTGAACGTATTTGATCGCCATCCTTACCCTTAAATTCTTGCCAGGGACTTGTGGGGGTACACCATACATCCTTACCATAATCGACGGTAACTTTGAAAGTTCGTAGGAAATCTATCCCAAAAATGGCTTCGTACTCTAATTCGTCCACTAACCCTAACGTTAACGTCTCGGTAGTTCGCCCGATGGTTAACGGAACGCTTACAGTGCCTTGAACAGCCAGTACCTTGCCGTTTGCAACAGAAATTGTTGCACGACAGGGTTGAAAATTCCTCACTCGCCTAGTGATTCCTTTTCCCAGGTAACAGTGCACTGCGCCACTATCCACGAGGGCTTGCATTTAAATACCTGCGACATCAAGCGGTAAATAGTAACAAGGATCCTCAGCAAGTGCCAAAACTTCTATCGCCCTTTCAGTTCCATATGTCCCCCACCCAACTCCTCGACTTGTGGCGGACACCTCATCTACGGTCGACAATAGGAAGCTCGGCCGTTGCCGCTTCTTCCGTCCTTTGCTTCGGAGATGGGTGTTCTTTTTTAACTCCTAACTTCCTAGGCCCCGTTTGTACATACTGTTGGATATGGAACTGATTCTATTCATCGCTTTGTTTGTCCAGTATATTATCGTTGTTCTAACTTTGGCCCCGTAACTCATGAAACCCAACAGAGCCATTTGGAAAAATTCTCCCAGTCGACATACCTGCCGATTACTACACCTCTGTACATCGCCTAGTTTCCCTACTAGCCATGTCATAAATGTCAGTACCGCAAGTCCTATTGCTGAAGAAATTTTCGAAGTCTCCTGTTGGTCTGTATGGTTAGCTGCGTTAATTACTACTATTTCTGGTTCATTTGGAGTCGCGTATTGTTTCGGTGGGGCGGCACCGACTCCTACTGCCCCCCTCCTCTGGCGTTTCCCGTTCTTTCCGTGTTACATTTGGGGCACTTGTAGCGCTTGTCCCCTATCTTGCCGCATTTGGTACAATATTCTCGGTAGGGGCAATCATTACGCCAGTGTCCCACATTTCGGCAAATAAAGCACGATCGGTCCCTGTTATCTATAGTGATATTCTCACCAGGGATTTTCGCGTTATTGCCAGTTGACTTCTTCTCTATAAAAGCTGAAGTCTGCGCATTCTGGCGCCGTTCAGCTGCTTCTTGTCTTTCTAGCATCATATCTTTTAACGGAGCTAGCATTTCTTCAAGCTGCTGTTGCACAGTTTTATGCTGCTTCTCTGTCTTATCCTCCTCGCTCAGTGGGGTATTGGTTGTTGCCGTCGACGTTTTTATATCCTCGACGTTAGGGGTGAGGGTACTTGAAACTGTCGCTATCTTCTTTGGTGTAGTCTGTTTTCGGTGAATGAAATATATTTTCGGGAACAAACTATCCTCGGGTAGCGGGGGTGGGCGGTATTCTCTATCCTGTTGCTGGGTTAATTCAACATTTTTGCCTAACAGCAAAAAATCGTTAAAGTTGTTTATCTGTGCCCTTGAAATTCTACCGCGATAATAAGGATGAAGATTTCTGTATGCCCGATTAATTTGTTCGTAGAGCGGCAGGGGTGGGTAAATTTTATCTAATAGGGTTCATAGATTAGATAGGTAAATTGCTATATCCTCATGCAGCGCCTGTGTGCGGCTTTTAGCTTCTTTATTCACCCTACCCTGTAAATCATATATTCCATACTGTAGTTGAAAAGCGGTTATGAATTCGCCTATAGAACGCCAGTTGTATTTTTCCCGTCGGAACCAGTTGTTTGTTTCTGCGTCAAACACTGCCGGTAACACCCTTAATAATTCCACTAGTGACAAGTTGTACGTCATCACGCATTCCCATAGTCGGGTCAAAAAATCCTCAGTATCATCTTTAGCACGTCCGCGAAATTCAACATTCCAGCGGGTCAACAAATCTAGCGTGTACCTTTCGCACCTAATTTGTGATTCACGCTGTTGGGCTGATATTCCCACGCCTGCTACAGTTAAATTATGTTGACTATACCCTGCGTTAGTGCTGGGGATATCTCCATAAATGCCTCTGCTTTGTCCACCTTGGTTAGCTGAGGTCGAATTGCAGTGATCTTGAGGCCCCGTGGTAAATCGATGTTCGTGAGGAAAATTATTTGGGCTATGACTTTGTACCTCTACGCGTGGATGACTGATGCTGTCAGTTGTCGGTAACTGCATACTCGCGTAATCAAGGAACGAATGTAAAGGTACATTTTGCGTTTGGGCTGTGGGTGTTTGAGTCTGCGGCGGCAGCAAGTGTACCGTTGAGTGCGTTCAGGGCACGTTTGACATATCGTGGGGTAAGTGTTGTTGTGTGTGGCTATTCGTTTTACGCATTGCTTCCACGTACCCCATTTGTGCGCTTGTGTTGTGATTTCGAGATGCCAAGCCTTCATAGTTTTGGTCGGTAGGGTGTCCGTCTGACCACTTTACCCGACGTTCGTTCGCAGCACTACACTCTCTATCCTCAGATAACAAAGCTGCTTGATGGTTATTACAACTGAGTGCCATCGGTGTATTTTCGCCCATCCTTATGTTTTCTCCGGCAGCTCTATTTGCCCCTAAGTTACGTACAGAACCTGCTGCTAATACTCGTCGTCTACTCGTAGGTTCCCGAAGTATATCTTGTGGGGGCCACTCAAACGACCCTCTGTAGGGTTGTGATGCTCTGTGTGTATGTGATGGTACGTTTTGTTTATCTCGTACTACCGATTCTATATTTAATTGATCACTTTGCTCCCTCACATTATTAAGATCGCGACGTACCTGCCCGCTTACAACTTCACGGAATTGTTGAGGTGCCGGTGATGATGTGGTGGCTCGATCCTCTCGTGTGACACTTGCGTCTGCCTCCGACGATTCGTCGTATCTGAATTGTGTTTCGCGGCGTTCCGGCCTATACTCCATGTCTGAAAAGTCTATGGTCGAACTTTTTTTCTCTACCCGTGTGACTTCATATATTTCCTTAGTCCATATTGCAGCTGTTGATCTTATATATTTTCTGTTCAAGAAACGTTGTAATCTATCTCTAGCTTCCGGCGTGGTTCCATTACTTTTTAACTCTAGCAATATTAAATACTGGAATATTTCCCCGTCCGTGTATCGTTTAATTGTGTCCTCGATTACTTTATTTATTGTCTCATGGCTCAGCGCTTGAAGTTCGTCCCCCCCTGTTGCGCTCGCGCTGAAGGAGATTTCCAAATCCTCTAGTGAGACTGTCATACTTTGTGTGTAGAACGCTAGGGGTCACGAAATAAACAAAGCCGAATGGTCGAGTATACACGACAAGGTCGTATTAAATCGCTTGTATGGGTTGATGTTATGCTGTGTATTTACAAGTAGCTTGAAATTATTAAGCTACTGTAGGGATTATCCCAGACAAATTCCTTACAACATAATATATTGTTGTTGGTACGCTGCTAACTAAATGTAAACACTACCGTCTTCAACTTTCCCTTGTAATTAAATTTTTGATTCGTATATCACATTCAATCTACACTACACAGTAGTGAATCCTGTACAAGGTCGCACTTAAAAAATAAAAGAAAACACCTTGTTTTTATTTTACTACACGCAAGCAAAGGTAAACGGTAGGAGAAAATGAACGATCAAATTTTAATTTGATATATACACAAATTATTATCAAGCACTGAGTACTGTTAAAATTTAAACTTTGTTAAAGGAGTAGCACGCACAAACAGCACAAATAATGCGCCGGCAACCAATTCATATACATAACCATTAAAATGTGAAAAAAAACAAATTTAGCGTGAAAATAATATTCAATACAGCGTGCACACAAAACGGCCGTATGAGAGCACCGTGCAAGACAATTGCCTAAACAACTAGTCGAGCGCCATGTGACGTGGCGTGCCCTGCTCGCCTAGCCATCAGCAACAAGACACGGCACATCTAATCTTTATTAACAATTATTCTTAAGGGCCGTTAGGAGAGGTGGATAGCTGGCATTCACACACATACAATTAAGGAAAACACATCTATTTATTAATAGAGATAATGTGTTTATTCTGACAATGACTATGTATGACGTACAAAAAAATGTCAACGTCCAGCCAACCGACAAGACCTATCAACTAACAACTCGGCCCTGTGGGTCCGACAGTTGCTGTTCAGCACAGTGCTTTCGCGGTAGAGACAGGATTAACGGAAACAGGCCTACCGTTAACACTCCTATGGCGAGGTACACCGCAACTTGACCACGGGCACTGGGAGATCCGTCTGGCAGGCGTCAGCACTCGGATGGCACGAGTCCCAGCAGAAGCCGCGTGTATACGCCTGCAACCTGTCGGATCAGCAACAGGTAGCCGTGGCTGCGTCTCCTGTTGTAGCCTGATACGGAGCTCACCTCGCTTGCTTACGCAAAACACAACCGACGTATGTGAAAGTACGACTCTACGGCAAGCAGACAAGAGTGAGAGTGTCTCTCCTTCCGGCCCGCTGATCCGTGCTGCCTTGGCACCTCAGCCACTTACACAGGTGTGTGTTGCGTTGTTACACACACACACACACTGTGTTACCCACAGTCGGGAATCGGTCGTGTTGCCCATAGTAGGGATGGATACCTATGTATGGGTT
>NW_019379615.1:242282-275260 GCF_000648655.2 Copidosoma floridanum | reverse complement strand
ACAAAATGCCAGGGCAGTCTCCTATGGTGGGAATAATGGAGAATAGTGACTTCTAGCGGGCCTGAGCAAGTGGCGGCGTCTTTTAAAACAGAAAAGCTACTGAGCTAGTTAATATTATTTCTAATTTTATTAAAAAAAAGCAGTGCTCTCCTCACATGCTCGATTTAACCTAGGTTCTGAATAAGGCTCCAAATGATGTGCCATTGATACGTTAATTAAATTTTGGAAAATGAAAGTAAAAGTTTTATTACGTAGTTAAACGATGCCGATTTACCAAAGTGATCAGGAAAAAAAAGCAATAGAAAAAAATTGATCTACAAAACAGAATGTAACCAGACAAAGAAAAATAAGGCAACACAACCCTGATCCTAATAACTAGATGGATGGCCACATTACTCGTCAATACTCTGTGGTCCTGGCTTAAATTTTAAAAATACGAATCTCAGTTCTAAGCTGGGTGTTCCAGAAAATGTAAAACTTATTAGTTTAGTGAGTATGTACGTACTTTATATTGCTCCAAGTATTATGGTACAAAATGACATCTTTAGACATATTGTGAGTTATCTGCAGGAAAAGGGTGATCGTGATAAAGGCACTCACGACGACTTTGGGTTGAAAAACCACAAATCGTTTGGACGATAATGGTTGTTAAAATAATATTTATAACTACGGTAACCTTATAACACGGATAGCAATGTAACGTTGGCGTGACGTACTATTTGAGTCTAAGCTTTTGCTTAATAACTCGGGACACACGCTGGCCACTTAAGTGGGACACGGGACTAAAGGGGTTGTTCAATCTGACGACACGGTATTCGCAAAGGGGCTACGACTGTTTCACACGACTACAACCGACTGCTGTGCAATATACCGATGCACTCGCTCGCAGCCCGTCTTAGGTTGGTCGATGTTACCCGGAGCGGCGGCGTACCGAAGGGTATCCCATTCGCGATCTAGATATTACCAGTACCATTACGAATGAACGTATCGTTTCTAGGGGGTACATGGGTGTAGTGGGTAATTTGACTCGCTACCTGACTAGGATGTACCAATACCGTCGCGAGTGCTGGTATTCGCATCAATCTGATAAGTTCTTGTTGCTGTGATGGTACCACTACCATAGCGAGTAGTGGTGTGCCCGTAAAAGAAAACAAAACTTTGTATTTTACAGTGATCCATGGGTACCAATACTGTTGTGAGTAATGGTGCTCACGTTTATTGAATTGCGGACCAGGCTAAAAAATAGTAAAAACAGGAAAAGAGGAAATAAGAGAAATTTATGATGTAAACTTTAACACTTACTTTTATTTAAGTATGAAATAGAAGTACACGGCGAACCAGTGCAAAACAAGGCAAGTGATGTCTGATTAAAAATGTACCACGCTCGTGGAAGACTAAGTGATAGTAGAGGTGGACTCTTACTTACCGTTTGAGGGTAAAAACAAAATTAATTGCCTTTTCTGGGGCCTCCAGCACTTTTTATAAGGAGTAGCGGACCTTGGTCATGCGCTGGTTCGATAACAATGCAGGAAAGCTTGTAGGGGGAAAATTTTGCAAAAACGACAATAGCCGAAAATCCAATTGGCTACAAGTGCTCTATCTCAGCCACTCAGAAATTGGCACTTCGTACATCCGGTTCACTCTCCTCTTTGCGCTAAGAGAAGCGAAGGTGATTCACTTGCTCATTCTGTTCCTTTTCCTTTTACATACAAATTTGACAGGATTTTAATATGACTTAACATTGATATTAAGAGAGAATATTAATAATATTAACTAATGCTAAGCACTGCTCGTTTATTCAACTGAACTCGTTGCAAAGAAAGCAGTAAAAATCGCTTAACAATTCAATTAATGCTTGGGTGAATAAACGATCAGTGTGTTGCGATATATCAATGAACACTAATACAAAAATAGCAGTAACGGTGGCCATTGCCGTAATAATGATAATAATAACAGTAATAATAATAATAGTGATAATTTGAACAGTAATACCTCATTATCAATCCTATCATTGACCTAAGCTACTCTTTGTTCGATCTCATGAGCTAAGCTTTTTTTTCGACTAACTGTTCAGAGCAAAGCTATATAAGTAGTCATCGTCTTACTGCGTCGAGTAAATTAGTCTTCGTCGAAATGCGGTGGGCAAAGCTTTTTTTGGTCCAAACATGGTGAGCTAAGATTGTTTTCGTATTAGCGTGGTGAGTAGTCTGCGTCCGAATATGAGCAAAGCTAGTACTCGTCTGACCTCGTTAGCTAATTTTTTTTCGTCCAAACCTGAGCTAAGCTTTTTTTTCTGGCCATCGAGTATAATGTTAAAACGCATTCGTCTCTCGTATCTCTCGAGCGACAAATATGCCACGTCATAAATAATCGGCAATAATATCATTTTATTAGAGATATGTAATCCACTGTAAAAATTTATTTTGCTGAATCACGGCACACAATCCAGAGGTGTATTCATTTGGAAAATCCTAACGACACCAACATAGCCTCGAAAATATACACTATTTTTGAATTTGGATCCCTGTTGAGTAATGAAACATCAACGAATCAATTACGTTATGGTCCATATAAAGAATTTCAGCTTACTACGCATGTTGATTAATTTGAGACAACGATAAAAAAAAAGGTTGTATAAGCAACAAATATTTATATATTTGATCGTGTCTTCTGTGAAAGCTTGATTCCCCATGCTAGCTTCATGTTCAGTGTTGGATCATTTAAAACGGTCCCCAATATCTCTGGAGCACATCAATTTGTAACAATTATAGTGAAAGTGACGAATGGGCATCTCAAAAAGGTTATAATAACTATTATTATTATTATTGTTATTCTTATGACTAAATATTTTTTAAATTAAATTGCATACAAAATATTCATAAAAATGTACAACATAGAGTTTGTTACACTTTTAGGCTATACCTGTAATATTTAGCTTATTGTCGAACAAGAGCACACACTGTTACACGAAACTATTTTCGTTCGTCAAACAAGAATTTCCTGCTTTTGCACTAAAACTGTGTATGTGCGAATTTTAAGTTACGATTCGTCAAGCAATCACACAAGTTTGGTCAGACGTCGTAGTGAAATGCTGCTTTTTTCACTACGCTCATATGAGTACCTTCAAGATTAATATCACATAACGTAGAAAATTTTTTTTCCCCTCCCCCTTGCTTCAAACTTACCAGATTTTGAATCCGAAATTTAAAACATTCACTGAAAGTCTTACAATAATAATGTGTTAACGTTTTCATAAAAATCTACATATCTCTGTAATTTTTCATGTATCACCCTATGTAAATTCATAGTGTACTTAACGAAAATGGCTAACTTGAATAAGGTGTTACAAAGTACAAATACGAATACGAAGGAATTGATTATTATTTATTGCTATAGAGTGTCTAAACGATACCCTAGTAAACGCGAGTGCTGAAAAAACCCCCACAAATACCTTTACGTACGCTGCGTGGAAAATTCTTTCACGGATGATAACAATTTTCTGGAGGCATTATTATGCAAAAGTTTAAAATAGTGTGTTACTCTTCTCTTATGCTTAGTTGCCCCAGAATATATTTATTTATCATACAAACCTTAACCATAGTTAAGCTACTTATCGCCACTACTTGCTCGCCGAAAAATTAATTTAACTATGTTATATTACTATAAAATTTTACTATAAAATACTACTTATCTTTGGCGCTTACTTGCTGAAGAATAAATTTTCATTAAAAAGTAATAAAAATTTAAGCTACTCATCATCGATGCTTATTTAAGTAAGAAATAATTTAATGAACATAAAGACTAGATACAGTTGGGCTACCTATGCTTGGCGCTTACCTGCTTAACAATTCTTTTACTTCTCATACAAAATTAATAAAAAAATGTGACCAGTTTGCTGCTTATATTTAGCACTTACTTGTCTAAAAGTCAATTTGATTACTATGCACAACTTAAAAACAGTTAGTCTACAATATCTGGCAGTTACCTGACTAATAAATAATTGAATTATTCCACATTACTAACAAACAGTTGAGCTACTTATCTCTGGAGGCTATTCGCCTAAGCATTAATTTAATTATTACACAATGGTAAAAAATATTTGGGCTACGCATAGTTGGCGAGATTGGAACCTATAATTTTAATACAAAATGTTTTTTTAATTCTTCCTATGGTTCAACGTAAAACATATATTACGTAGGAAATACAGTTTCAGATCTTATACGATGGTAACGGAAATAAAGAATTATTACATTACATCCACAAATTTCAGAGTACTTAAACTTTTATTTGAAAATTGTGTTAAATACACTGTAATATTTGTAAAATTACACAAACAAAATTATTGGTTACATATAGTTTAAATACATGCATGTAGCCTTATTTTATTGGTTACAAACAGTGAAAAATTGAATTTTTATAAANATTTACCAAAGTGATCAGGAAAAAAAAGCAATAGAAAAAAATTGATCTACAAAACAGAATGTAACCAGACAAAGAAAAATAAGGCAACACAACCCTGATCCTAATAACTAGATGGATGGCCACATTACTCGTCAATACTCTGTGGTCCTGGCTTAAATTTTAAAAATACGAATCTCAGTTCTAAGCTGGGTGTTCCAGAAAATGTAAAACTTATTAGTTTAGTGAGTATGTACGTACTTTATATTGCTCCAAGTATTATGGTACAAAATGACATCTTTAGACATATTGTGAGTTATCTGCAGGAAAAGGGTGATCGTGATAAAGGCACTCACGACGACTTTGGGTTGAAAAACCACAAATCGTTTGGACGATAATGGTTGTTAAAATAATATTTATAACTACGGTAACCTTATAACACGGATAGCAATGTAACGTTGGCGTGACGTACTATTTGAGTCTAAGCTTTTGCTTAATAACTCGGGACACACGCTGGCCACTTAAGTGGGACACGGGACTAAAGGGGTTGTTCAATCTGACGACACGGTATTCGCAAAGGGGCTACGACTGTTTCACACGACTACAACCGACTGCTGTGCAATATACCGATGCACTCGCTCGCAGCCCGTCTTAGGTTGGTCGATGTTACCCGGAGCGGCGGCGTACCGAAGGGTATCCCATTCGCGATCTAGATATTACCAGTACCATTACGAATGAACGTATCGTTTCTAGGGGGTACATGGGTGTAGTGGGTAATTTGACTCGCTACCTGACTAGGATGTACCAATACCGTCGCGAGTGCTGGTATTCGCATCAATCTGATAAGTTCTTGTTGCTGTGATGGTACCACTACCATAGCGAGTAGTGGTGTGCCCGTAAAAGAAAACAAAACTTTGTATTTTACAGTGATCCATGGGTACCAATACTGTTGTGAGTAATGGTGCTCACGTTTATTGAATTGCGGACCAGGCTAAAAAATAGTAAAAACAGGAAAAGAGGAAATAAGAGAAATTTATGATGTAAACTTTAACACTTACTTTTATTTAAGTATGAAATAGAAGTACACGGCGAACCAGTGCAAAACAAGGCAAGTGATGTCTGATTAAAAATGTACCACGCTCGTGGAAGACTAAGTGATAGTAGAGGTGGACTCTTACTTACCGTTTGAGGGTAAAAACAAAATTAATTGCCTTTTCTGGGGCCTCCAGCACTTTTTATAAGGAGTAGCGGACCTTGGTCATGCGCTGGTTCGATAACAATGCAGGAAAGCTTGTAGGGGGAAAATTTTGCAAAAACGACAATAGCCGAAAATCCAATTGGCTACAAGTGCTCTATCTCAGCCACTCAGAAATTGGCACTTCGTACATCCGGTTCACTCTCCTCTTTGCGCTAAGAGAAGCGAAGGTGATTCACTTGCTCATTCTGTTCCTTTTCCTTTTACATACAAATTTGACAGGATTTTAATATGACTTAACATTGATATTAAGAGAGAATATTAATAATATTAACTAATGCTAAGCACTGCTCGTTTATTCAACTGAACTCGTTGCAAAGAAAGCAGTAAAAATCGCTTAACAATTCAATTAATGCTTGGGTGAATAAACGATCAGTGTGTTGCGATATATCAATGAACACTAATACAAAAATAGCAGTAACGGTGGCCATTGCCGTAATAATGATAATAATAACAGTAATAATAATA
This sequence comes from Copidosoma floridanum, assembly GCF_000648655.2. The sequence goes on along the minus strand of NW_019379615.1, from coordinate 269,139 downwards.
ATAGTGATAATTTGAACAGTAATACCTCATTATCAATCCTATCATTGACCTAAGCTACTCTTTGTTCGATCTCATGAGCTAAGCTTTTTTTTCGACTAACTGTTCAGAGCAAAGCTATATAAGTAGTCATCGTCTTACTGCGTCGAGTAAATTAGTCTTCGTCGAAATGCGGTGGGCAAAGCTTTTTTTGGTCCAAACATGGTGAGCTAAGATTGTTTTCGTATTAGCGTGGTGAGTAGTCTGCGTCCGAATATGAGCAAAGCTAGTACTCGTCTGACCTCGTTAGCTAATTTTTTTTCGTCCAAACCTGAGCTAAGCTTTTTTTTCTGGCCATCGAGTATAATGTTAAAACGCATTCGTCTCTCGTATCTCTCGAGCGACAAATATGCCACGTCATAAATAATCGGCAATAATATCATTTTATTAGAGATATGTAATCCACTGTAAAAATTTATTTTGCTGAATCACGGCACACAATCCAGAGGTGTATTCATTTGGAAAATCCTAACGACACCAACATAGCCTCGAAAATATACACTATTTTTGAATTTGGATCCCTGTTGAGTAATGAAACATCAACGAATCAATTACGTTATGGTCCATATAAAGAATTTCAGCTTACTACGCATGTTGATTAATTTGAGACAACGATAAAAAAAAAGGTTGTATAAGCAACAAATATTTATATATTTGATCGTGTCTTCTGTGAAAGCTTGATTCCCCATGCTAGCTTCATGTTCAGTGTTGGATCATTTAAAACGGTCCCCAATATCTCTGGAGCACATCAATTTGTAACAATTATAGTGAAAGTGACGAATGGGCATCTCAAAAAGGTTATAATAACTATTATTATTATTATTGTTATTCTTATGACTAAATATTTTTTAAATTAAATTGCATACAAAATATTCATAAAAATGTACAACATAGAGTTTGTTACACTTTTAGGCTATACCTGTAATATTTAGCTTATTGTCGAACAAGAGCACACACTGTTACACGAAACTATTTTCGTTCGTCAAACAAGAATTTCCTGCTTTTGCACTAAAACTGTGTATGTGCGAATTTTAAGTTACGATTCGTCAAGCAATCACACAAGTTTGGTCAGACGTCGTAGTGAAATGCTGCTTTTTTCACTACGCTCATATGAGTACCTTCAAGATTAATATCACATAACGTAGAAAATTTTTTTTCCCCTCCCCCTTGCTTCAAACTTACCAGATTTTGAATCCGAAATTTAAAACATTCACTGAAAGTCTTACAATAATAATGTGTTAACGTTTTCATAAAAATCTACATATCTCTGTAATTTTTCATGTATCACCCTATGTAAATTCATAGTGTACTTAACGAAAATGGCTAACTTGAATAAGGTGTTACAAAGTACAAATACGAATACGAAGGAATTGATTATTATTTATTGCTATAGAGTGTCTAAACGATACCCTAGTAAACGCGAGTGCTGAAAAAACCCCCACAAATACCTTTACGTACGCTGCGTGGAAAATTCTTTCACGGATGATAACAATTTTCTGGAGGGGGAGTGGAGGCGACGTCTTTGCTGATCTACCCTATTAAAATTAGTAAATTAGTTAATTTTGATGTGAAAATAACTCACACATATATATATATACATACACAAATAAAAAATAAAATATTAAGAAATTTCCGGTATCTTAAACTTAGTACCACAATTTTTTGTAATTAAAATTTTTTGTGGTATGCTCCAATTTTATTTGGATAAATTTTTTGTTATTTGGTATGTACTATTAAGAACTAAAAACATTGAGAATAAGCTGCGGTTTTTTTTAAATCAATAATTACTATTCGAGTAATAACTGTTGTAGTAAAACTTAACACTTTATCCTACGCCAAGATATCTACTTACCTAGCAACAGTATCATCTTAAATATTATGCTCACGTTAAAAATCATTAAAAAAAATATTCAAACATTTTTGTATTTTGGTTTAATGTTAATTTAATTACATAATATTTACTTAACTACCACTGCCACCTGCATTGTAAATAGAGAATCAATTTTTTCATTAAGTAACAACAATGTGTAGTTGTTGGTTTGTGTGTGTGTGTATGTGTCTGTGTGTGATTGTTTTAATTATTAAACATTTAATCTGAAACACACGCGTGCACATCACAAAAATGGAAATAAATAAAGTTTCAGGGAAGCTGACTTCAAAACGATAATTTTTTATTACAGTGCCCCTGTATATCCCAAAGGCACACGTTCTTTCACGGCTGCTAAAACGACAGGTAGCGTATTCAAAATATATGACAAAAGCAAGATGGGCAAAAAGATGTCACTTACGCTCCCATCAGAAAATCGGTAACGTACGAAATAATTGTTGAAGCTATATCAAAGCAAAAGTATTTACGTTCTAAACATTACGTTCTCATTTAGACATTCCCCCATAAATATTAAAAATATATAACTGTATAAAAATACTTTTTCTCCTTTGGGCGTTTATAAACGTTGGATTTTACTGCGCCCTTCGTAGGGAAAATAGAGTTCGCATCTGATTTGCATCCAATCAAGGCAAGCACAAGAAATGCCTGGTGCTTGCTCTGAAGACATGTGCTATCAGGTATAAAAACTGACATTCTTTGTTCAAAACTCTTAGTTGATTTTATATAGAATGATACTTTGCTAATTGTTTATAACGTCATGTCATGTATGCTTTGATCCAGAAAGCAAGAGATTTAAAATTGATTTCTCTCAAAAGCAACTCTATCAATAGACCAGAAATATTTATTGTGCTGAAACAAGTAATTGCTCTCGCACTACTACCAGAAAATCAAATTGGCGAAACGTTTCAGGACATACGAAAGATTTGCGAAAGTCAGTATGGTGATTATTTCACTCAATTCCTATCTTACTTTGAGAAAGAGTGGTTGAAGATGTGTGGAGTACGATATTTTTCTGTATCTAAAATGTATGAAGATCGTAGCAATAACATCACTGAATCTTTTTACCGTGATATAAATGATTCGTTGCCTAAAAATCCACATGTTAATCCTTTCTTGTGTAAGTATTATTTGACAGCAGTATAAAGTATACTATGAACACGTCCATGTATCATCACATTCCCTTCGGGGCCAAAGTACTTTTCTGCCCTAGGGCTTAGAGTGATTAAAGTGATTTTCGGGATGTAAAATTACACTTGGCGCCCTCGGTAAAAAAAATTTTATACGCAACTCGAGCACAAACGAACAACAACCTCGCGCTTCGGGTGCTAGTTTGTACTTTGCACTCTAGTGGCATTATGTATCATTTTTTACTGATTCCGTCATGTTTGTAGACATTAAAGTTGTCAATTAAATGCCATAAAATTTATAATACTCGAAAAAACATCCATTTGTGCAATAATAATATAACTAAATAAAGTATTAACTCCACAGCTAATATAAAACTTGTTACTGGTAACTTCTCACGTTGAAAAAACATCAGTAGAAGAAGGCACCTAAAAGTCCCGAGAAGTTGAAAAAACAAAAACAAATAATGAGAGCTTCAAGGAATTTTGGAGTATACTTGAAGCGAACTTAGATTATGTGGTTGACAATACGAAAAGCAACGCCCTAATCTACATTAATGAGCTACCAAGTATGAAGACACTGTTTGCGCAAGAAAAAGAAAATGCAAAAAAATTAATATCAAAAATAACAACTACTTCTGTAGAAAATGTAAACAACCATAAGTTCCAAGATGTTGTATATATTAATGTAGATGTCAATGACCTTGATTCGTTTTCCATTATAATTTTAAAATTACGTAGATTGTATACACTCAACAAAAAAAATGTTGTAATTATTAATAATCCGCTATAAAATTAGCTAATTAAAATACATTTCAGTTTTTCTAATAGCTTAATATTATTTTTTTCTCACAAGAGTTTATACTAATGCCTTGTATGTTCCATTTTCTTATGCTATTTGAAGCTCCTAAGAGTGAGAGAGAGGTTCATTACGTGACCACATTTAACCACTCTCTCTCACTCTTAGGAGCTTCAATGTCAGTCTGGCAGACTCCCAGACTCCATCTAAACTCACTGTTAGTAGTGACGGATTTTAGTACATTCCAAATCTATCATCTTGAACTGATTTCAATAAATTCTACTGGCTCTGAAGATTATTTAGTCGATTAAAAAGGAATGGAATTTCATCGTACATTTAGATGATTTTATTCTCAAACGATCTTCAGCGTAAAAAGTAACATTGAAATTCGTCGATTTAAATTGGCATCGTAAATTAAGTTAATGAAATTTACCATTCATTTCAAACAACATCGATAATGATTTTTTCTTCTTTAGTTAAACCGATTTTAATAGCAGTTTAAACTATTCAGTTTAATCGCCAGTTAGCGCACGCGAATCTCCCAGCGCTCACATTCCATTACAGGCTAGCGTACGCTAGTTAGCGCACGCAAGTCTCCCAGGGCTCTTACTGATGTACTCTGGTGCCAGCTTTTGTTCTTAACGTGCATTACACTACCTTTCAGCAGTTCGTTTCGGTACTATACGTATTAGTGTATCCATGACTTAGGCATAGCCGTAGCCAACCTCGCGACAAAAAATAACTTTTTGTCTGTATGGAAATTGTCGCCGACCCCATTCTGACGATTTTAGCGAGGGACAATTTCTTTCACTCGACGGCGCCACCTGACATAGGCGCATAGTGAATACCTACTACATCGGAAAAACATTTTAGATCCCTTTGAGTTATGAGGTTTTTTAACGTTTAAGAAATTGGCGACAGATAATTTTTTGCCGTGCCTGTACCCCAGCTCCTAATATATTTTCATTAAATACCCTACCTGAAAAAAAATAACGGGATTCCATGTGGAATTTAGTTTCGTGATTTCTTATGTAATTCCATATGGAATAATACATGGAATTACTAATTGGAAAAAAAAAATTTGTCTTTTGGAAACAACTGCAAAATACCCAAGTAAGTTATTTGCAGTTAACACTATATGAATTACCGTGAAAATGATAACTCCATAACAAGGGGATTCGATTAATTTTGCTTTTAGATGAAAAAATGAGATTTTTTTATTTATTTTTTTTTTTTCCTGAAATATTACTTGAATCTCCTTGTTTTAAAGATATCATCCAGACAGCATATGACGTATTATGGTATTATGCAATTATATCTAGATGACAAAAATTTTTTTTTTTTCCAATTTGTAATTCCGTGCATTTTTCAATATGAAATTACATATGGCATCACCAACCTGAAACCTCTTATGTAATACCATACATAAAACTATTCGTAATGCCACTTGGTTGTCCTGAAGGTACAAAAGAAGAATACCACGTAGAATCCCGCTATGTTTTTCCAGGTGGGACTCCTATGGGCACGAAAGATTATAGAGCATAAGGTTTTAGCCTACACAACATGACTTTTTTAAATTATTATGCAAAGAAAAGATAATTCCTTATTTGCTCACTGCAAGTAACCAAATGTGGATCAAATCCCTCGCCTTTGCTACCACCCTTTGAGAAGCCTCAAATTATGCGATCAGATAATCAAAACCGTGTGAGTAACATTTTTAATGTTAAAAGTTATAAATTTAGCATTTACGAAGAATGGATAAGGGAAGCACGGTCCAAAGCTGACATGTCTATCTTTTCAAACAAACAGCAGACATGCAGAACTTAGAACAAGTTTTGGTCTAATTAATGCATTTTTAAATAAATAATTATTAATACTCATAATAATTACAATAAAAAATATTAAATATAAACATTCGTATTGTACTGTACAATTATGGACCATTCACAGCATTATATATATCTATATATGTGTGTGAGTGTGGGCCTGTGTGTATACATGTTTACACTGTTTACTGCTTACCTAAAACCAGCTAAAAAATGTTACTGTTATAGTCATATTAAAGTAACATTCGATTGCTTTGCATTGTACATTTTATTAGTTATTCAGAAATTAATAAAGTTTATTAAGCTAACAAAATAAATGATTGCTACTTCATAAACATTCTGTAGTTATCGTTTTCTCTATTTACACCACTGACACTATAGGTTAAGTAATGGAAGGAGTGTCACTTAGTCACTTTACCAGAAAATATAGAATGTATCCCATAGACATATAAGACAAAAAGACTGCTCGTTCTTATGTACGGCGCTGAAGCACAAGTAGAAGAAGACATAACATCGAACGCGGGTCTGTGGTCAAAGGCATGATGTAAGTAAATAAGGTGTCTGAGTGTGTGACCCAACTGATTCATACATTGAGACATTGAGACTGTTTCTACTACCTATCTACGATCTGAGCCCTAAAAGAAGTTAAAAATTAAAACCAGCCACAACACTTTCCTGAATTAAAAACTCTATGCTTCGTAGAGATTACATTACATACTAATCATGTAATTATTGTAAAAATTAACTTGCAAAGTCGTGGCTATAGTTTTGCTTTTGTGTAGGGGGTCACATTTTTTTGAAGGTCAACGTTTGGATAAAAGAAAAATTTTTATTTGCCGCAAACGGCAATTCTAGTCTTTAGTTGTATAATTTGCGCCATCTGTTGATTTTTGTTGCGGCTGGTTTACAGAATTAACACAGGGTACTGCTTGAATACTCACGTATAACTCATAATTCAAATTTAACATAAATAAAATATTTTGAATCTTCACAAATTATGAAGATTCCTGACTGCATTAGGAGTTGCGGCTGGTTTCAATTTTTGACAACCCTCGAGCTTCTTTTCAGCTATTGGTCTAACTGCTTTAAATGAAAGAAAAAACATTGATGAAATGAGATAGGGTATATGGACAGTTTTGTTTATGAAAAGTAGAGTTTTTAAGTACGAGCTACATTTTATTCTTATAAACAAAATATTCATCGATAGAAATTGGATAGTTAGAAAAGAGAGAAAAAGATAAGTATTTAAGGAAATTTAAATGAGTGCGTTCTTGCTATACGTTTTGAATGGATATCTTTGGAGGAAAGAACGTGTGAGCGAGAGGGAAAACAACCCCTCGAGTCTCACCCCTGCAGATCTTGCCAGGACGTAATATCATGGCTGCTTATGTACTACGAAATTATGACTTGATGTTTAAAGTTTTAATCTTAGGTATTTTCAATTGTGGAAAACAGTACTGTTTATGATATGCTTGGTGGAATGTGCTAGGCGCTCCAAAATTACATTGAAGCTGTATTGTATGAAATTAACGGAACTTAATGCTTTTAGCCATCTTCTACTTCCAGTTTTGTATATTGCTTTTACATATTTAGTCATATACCAGTTTATTTTAAATTTTATAAATTTTATTTAGTTCACTTAATTAAAATCAGTGAATGAGATGACAGAAATCCGGCTTTGCAGCTATAAATTGTTACCAATGCAGTTTGATGCTATATGTTGTTCATAGATATTTAAATTATGATAACTGTTAAAGAATATAGGTGATGATACCACTTATTAAAATAATATTACCATGACGAGTGAAGATCTTTTACAGCCTGGTCATGTAGTAAAGGAACGATGGAAAGTTGTAAGTTTTATGTAGTGTTATTTGATAAGTTCTTACTTAATCATTATGATTTTTGTTTACACTAGTGACTTATTGAAACTTTGCTTCAATTAATTATATTATGATTCAGAATGTTTTTAATTGGAATAAACAAATTCTAAACTAATAACCTAATTATATTTTTCATACCTAACCATGAGTTTTAAGGAAATCTATTGATTCATTAAAATTATCTGATGCCACTGTTAATATAAATTAATATAGGAGACTTGTTGACTAATTTTTATAGTTGAAGAGGATATAAACTTGAACTGTATAACCAATAACTCTTCTGGATTATCTAAAAATAGTCATAGGGTTTCAAAAATTTTTGTTTAGCTCTACTACAAACATCTATTTGAGTGCATGATATATGTGCTAATGGCAAATTTCTATTACTTCTTAAACGTTTTTATGCATTATTTTTCTTATAATATGCATTAAATAATTAAAGAACTGTTTTTTTTTCTTATGCATTTTAAGTAAACACTTATTATTTCAATTATGTTTAGCTTGGCATATGAATTTCAAAAACTCAAATAATTGAAATAAATATTTATCCAATACGTTTCTAATAGATTAAAAAAATTGGTGGTGGTGGATTTGGAGAAATCTATGAAGGATTAGATCTTGTTACAAAAGAACAAGTAGCCTTAAAAGTAGAATCTGCTCGACAACCAAAACAAGTTTTGAAAATGGAAGTGGCTGTACTTAAAAAATTGCAAGGTAAATTATCTTATATTTAATCAATTGCTAACATTGCTCAAGAGTTGCATTCGTAAACTAGATATTAGTATTTGCTTCCGGTATGCTTTAAATTCTTCATCAACCAAACATAATAAGCATTTAGTAGAATAATACTCTTTAGTTATAACTTCTCTATTATTTTGTTATATTGATGTACTCAAAAATATAATTTTATTATTTTGTTTTAAAAAAACACTTGTACAGCGTTGTAAAATAGAGTAAATTATATCTGATAATTTTACAGTAGGATTCGTATTCTTTTAAGAAATGTGATTGTGATTTATCTACTTTGCAGTTATTATTTCAATTTATGAATTTTACCACATTCAGATTAAAATACAGAGATATTTCAAATCTAAAAAGTAGTAAATTCAAAAATAAAATGTAGATGTATCTTATCATTATATTAAGAAACTACTGAAATAATTAATCCCAAATTTTGTCGGAAGGTTAATGACAAGTTCTTATGTGTCATACACTTTTTTAAATTAGCAGTAACTGTAAAAAAAGTTATTATACTACTTACAAATAACGTACTGCAAAATAGCTTGGCAAGGGCGTTTTTTCTTTTAACTGCTACAGGTCGAGTTATGCTTTTCAATGTTACTTAATTATTGTTAGTATGTATACTTGTATACACTATGTAATATGTAACTGTAAGGAACCTTAAATTTAATTGACTATACTATATCGCAATAAAAAGCTGTGAATCCAAAAATCGAAGTACTCCATATAGGTACATTTAATTATAAAGAATCTATTACTTGAAAAAACATTGGGTTGACTCATTAAATTTTGGAAAAATATCAAGGAAAGCACCTACTTAATTTACGAGTGGTTTTGTTCAGGTACTGAAAGTGCACACGTTGCAGCAGTACATTGGTAAGATGGTACGCCATTTAAATAATGGATTTTCTTGGTAATTTTTTCGTGTATTATTGCTTTGTCGTTAACATATGTGTATAACAAATATAATTTAAAAAAATAAATAAAAATAACCCTTTAAGTACCCCACACTACCACAGCCTTCTAAAGTTGGTTCTTTCATGAAATTTATGAACACAAAAAAATTATACATATAAATATTAAATTCGAAACATGTGTTCATATGGCAACTTAGCATTCCTTTACTGAAATTTGTAGCCTAGTTATTTACTTATTGAACATAATTATGTAAAAAACTGACACAATAAAACTTACGCAATACTGAACATACTGCTATCTCGAAATACATATATTCATGGACTTAATAAAAAGGTATTAAAAGAAACACGGGCATACATTTGCGTTTCCTATGTTGGAAGCATAAGCAAGCATCTACAGCTGGTATTTTAAGGTTAAGCGCAAATAGATAATCGTTCCTACGAAATTTTATGTCGGATATCATGATCTAATATTTCGAATGAGTACTTAATTTGACTAAACGAACAATATTAACAAATAATCGTTTAAAATTTAAGCAGTATTAAGAAATATCAACTTGATAGTTGCACCTTTGACTCAGGAGTCTTGAAAGAACCGCCTCAAACAAAGTCCTCGAACATACCTAATCCATAAGTATTTGATAAATTTGTTTTTTTATGCACAAAGAGAAATTTTAGACTGAGAGCTCACATGTCTACCCGGACTCATACAGTTCAATGTAAAAAGGCTCCTACAGCCCGATGATTAGACTAATTCAGTTAAGGAGGCTCCATCGCCTACTGCGGTAGTCAATTCAGTGACGATCGATGCGATGTCACTAGACGAAAGCTTCCTCTTATACTAGTAGTATGTTGGTAATAAAGTTTGTTTTATTTTCAACTGAATCCACCTGCTATTATATATAGTTTACTACATATTGATACAGTCAGCTGTCGAATAATTTAATATTAATGATTGCCATAATTAATTGCGTTATTACCCAACAAATAAAAATTGAAAAATCATTGTAAAACTTATCATGTTATTTGACAAATTCAAATTTTTTTTATTGTGCGCGCTCCCTAGACCCATATGGCCGGCAGTGTTTGTCACTCACTCATCGAACGTAGTTGCAGACCAAAATAGTATTTTAGCTATTGTATAAATTTTTTCATCGCCAACGCCTTTAAAGTCACCCGGTTTCTTAAAGATGAGAGTGTCAGGGTTACGGTAAGTATATTTTTTTTGCTTGTACATTCCATTTTAGTGGTTTAATTGATAGTCAAATGTTTGCTTTAGGCCTTCGGCCATAAAACTGTGTTCAGCGAGCTCGAAAAGTGCTGACTTTGAATTGAATTATCTCAGGATTTTGATCGCCAACCCAGAAAAATAAAGATACCATTGGATTCAGCGCGATCTCAACTTAAATAATATATCAGTCAAAGTTCTTGTACATTCCGTGATGGAGCCTCCTTAAACGCAGTGTTTAGTTCTGAAAGCTCAAAGGATGGAGACGCGAGCGAGCCCAAACCTTTAGGCTGCAGTCACATGGAGCGCAATAGAGCGAGCAGGATAGGAATTTCTCCATAAGTGGCTGTGTTAAGTCTATTGCGCCACGCAATAGGGCTATCCTGCAGCGCAATAGGCTTGACACAGCCGCTTATGGAGAAATTCCTATTCTGCTCGCTCTATTGCGCTCCATGTGACTGCAGCCTTAAATTCTCTCATGACAATCCGAGGGCTCATGACCTGACGATAAGTATGTAGATATAAATCGGTATTATCGCGAAAAATAGTCAAAGATAAACGATAAAGAAAGTAAAAACACACACACACACACACACACACACACACACACACACACACACACACACACACACACACACACACACACACACACATATATATATATATATGTATATAATGTAGCTTCTAAGACGTAAATTTTATTAGCAGATATGTTGCAGCAGTGGTCAGGTGAAAGGAGAAATAAATGTTCTGTTAATTAAATAACTAATAACTTGTTAAAAGAGCTCTTATGTATTCTTTAATGGATACACTGATCAGTTTTGTACTAATTGTCGCTTGTGCCAAATATAATAGACATCCAACGGCCTTTCTATACGGGATCTTCTTCAGTTGGTTGATTCCAATTGCTGAGCTCGGTAAAGGGGCTTCCTCCAGATTAGTGCCTGTAGCCGTAGGGGTGGAAACAGTTTTGCTGACCCGCATGCCAAAGGTTTTAAGGATTTCCTCGGTGAATTCTTTTTGATCCATCTTAAGGATGCCCTTTTCTCGATCACGCTTAACGGTAATTCCGAGATATTTTTGCAGAGGTCCAAGGTACTTGAGGGGAATTACTTTCTGCAGGGCTTCCTTATAGAATATGGTATATTTTGTACTGTTCGACAGCACAATCAAGTCATCAACGAACACGGCCACAACTAAGTCACCATTTTGTGGACACTAGCACACGCAAGCGTCGTGCTCAAATTGCTTCTGTTATATATCAGTTAGTAGGGCGTGGAGTTTCTCATTCCATGCTTGGCTTCCCTGCTTCAGTCCGTATAATAATTTGTACACCTTGTGCAGAGTATTTTTGACGACGAAGCTTTGTTGCATAAATATCTCTACTTTTAAATCGCTATGCAGAAAGGCATACTCGTCATTAAAGTGGAGTATGTCGAGATTGTACTCAAAGTGCGCATGGTTGTCTCCATGGTCGCGTTACTTACAGTCACGTGCGTATTGCCCAAGGCAATTGCAATTCAAGCAACAATAACCCTTTCGTGGCTTGGTATTGTCGTAGCGCTTCGTGGCCTAGGATGACCGTTTGCGATAGGAGAAAGGAGAGGCCGTATAGAGGCCTCCTAGAGTATCACTCCTTACCTCAGCTGTTTGGTCCTCCTGGAGCCGCTTTGTCTGCACCAAATCTTCCGTGATATCTTGTCCCGATGCTTCGAGTGCCATAATCATTGGTATATACTCGGAGGGAAGTCTGGCGAGTAAAAGAGCGCCTATCCAGTCGTCCGGCAAACTCATCCCTGTTGCGCGAAGTTGCTGGACGGCTGTCTGAATTTTTACGATGAACTCTTCTATCGATATGCAATGTTCGAGGCACGTTGTAAAAACTTTTTGGAGCAATCTTACCTTGCGTTGTAGTCTCCTGTCGTCATACGCCTTGCACAGCTTATTCCAAATAAGTAATAGTGTCTCTAACTCATCTACATGTACGTATATACTTGGATCAATAGAAAGTATTATCCAGGTCTTTGCCTTCACGTTTGCTGCTACATCCTGATTCACCTGCCCGCCCGACGTCGCAGGTTCAATCGTTGACCGCAACTCCTCGAGTTGCAAGTAAACTTTAATGGAAACGGCCCAAGAGTGGTAGTTCTTACGCCCCGTTAGGCGGTTGGTCGCGTGGAAGCCTCCCAGAGCGCTACGCACGGACATCGTGTCTTTCTTTGCGAGTCATACACAGCTTTGCCCTTTTATTGATAATGACCCATCTTGCACTCAGCGCCTGGGCCCATAACTTGATGTTAATAAATCTGGAAGGAGCCAAGAGGGGTGGCGAATGAAATTAGTAAAACAGCTTAGTATACTATTTAATTAGTACTCGCGACGTTATTGATACCTGCTTATCTCAAGATGTACATCCTCACTTGGAGACACTCAGCGCTGTATAACTTCTCTTACTTTTGATTTGCACTATATCGTTTTGTTAACCTAACCTTGGTGTACGCGCAGGTACACAGGTATGTGTATGCGCATGCTCCTGTATATAAATAAGTATAATTGGTAACATTACAATGTTATTAGTCACGGTATATCTCTTTAAATTACTTTTACAAATAATTCATACCTTATTCGATGTATTCAGTATGGGGATGGTGACCGACATAGTTCAAATTTGAGAAAGCACCAGGGAGGAGAGACTCTAGCCAATCAGAAGATCGAGAGGCAGTTTGAAATTTCAGTTCAAATGTTGCGTAAAAAAATGTTTTTGGAATGGTAAAATAATTAGTAATGAATTTTTTGAATCATTTAACTGTACCACCAATTAATCGTAACAATATTTAATTTAAGATTGAAAGCATATATCCTGAATAGTATTTTGGCATGTAGTAGACAGTGAGCAGAAGGTTAAAATCATGTATATTGATATACAGAAAATTGGCTGGATTCTTGGTTCCTTGGCACTATCTGAGCCAAGCTTGCTAGGTCGCCATTCCCACAGCTTAATCACTCATACTGCTTGATACGTATTTGCAACGTATGTTAAGTTTGAATTGTCTCAATGTAAACGGTTACCTAAGGGATCTAGCTTATCGATCTAATGACGTGCGTTGTTCAAACAAACTAAGGATATCTTTCTTTTATATATATATATATATATATATATATATCGCATACAGCTGATGTATTAATATAATACATCTGGTTAGCGTAGACAAAATTAGAGCAAAAGAGAGACTTTTCAAACTGACTGGAAACAAAAAACCTTTTTAAATAAAAATTTTGGCCTCTGATTTTAAGTAAGCAATACTTGTACGTTTGTGTATAAATTAATGAAGCATTAATTAACAACATCAGTGCCGATCAGCACGTACCTTGAAGTGTTTACTGCGCAAATTTTTGATAAACAAAGTATTAAGTCATAATGCAACCACCAATCAGCAGGTGACAAGTTTTAATTGACAACAAAAGCGCTAACCAGACGGTAACTTAGAGTACTTACTGGATAGTTTATTAATAAACAGAGTATTTATTAACAACATAAGCGCCCATCACCACGTAACTTAGGGTGCTTAGTGGTCACTTCATGAATTAATAAATTATTAATTAACAACATAAGCACCAATCAGCAGGTAACTTGGGGCACTAACTGGCCACATTAACCAATAGAGTTTTGATTAATAACGTTAGCGGCAATTCCCAGGCAGTTGGGAACGATTACTGGCCAATAAATAAGAGAAGAATGTATAGCTATGGATAATAGTTATTTTATTTTTTCTTTATCAATCACTGAAATGGCATACGAGCACTCCGTAATACCTGATGATTAGCGCTTTTCTTTTTTATTACTATTTTATTCATTTTAAAAGTGTCCAGTACGCGTTCCATGTTTTTTAGTGTTTTGCGCTTATGTTATGAATCAATACTTGATCAATTTAATTATTCGAAAATAGGCACTCTAAGTTACCTGTTAATTGGCTCTTATGTTCATAATAACGACTAAATTCATTATTAAAGTTACCAGTAAGTGGCCTTAATTATCTACTAATAAGCGCTTATGTTGATAATTAATACTTTATGTATCAATAAAGTGTCCAGTAAGCGCCCCAAGTTCCCAGCTGCTTGGCGCTTATGTTGTTAATTAATGATTCATACATGTATTGTCAGCTTAAAATTGGAGAAAAATTTTTTTATTATAATGCCTTTTTGTAACCATGTAGTATAAAAAGTGATTCTCCTTTAATGTGAAAATCATTTTTTTACGCTAATCAAATGGATCATGTTAAAATACCTACATGCAGTATCTAGTTATAGTTGTTAGAATTAGATAAATTGTCATGAGCGAATCCAAAGGTTCTAGCTCGATCGCCCCCCAATCTTCGAGCTCTTAGAGCTGGGCACTATGTTTAACTGTATAAGTCCTATCATCGGGCTGTAGAAGCCTTATGGCTAATGCTAAAAAATTTTGACGTTGCTTTAAACTCTCATTTCACAAACTCTTGAATTATACTAGCTCAGGATTTTCTCCGTGTGCTCATTAGCCGCCACAGCTACCATCACAATAGGCACGGAACAATTTGACTAGATGCGACAATTTTTGGTTTCAACATGTGTATTGTCTTGTATTGTCTCAGTCGTCTTTAATTTATCAAAGATGAAACTTGTCCTGACACTGCTTAAGATATTTACCGCAATGAATTGATTTAGCTGTCAACATAAGTAAAATAAATTCTAACTTTAAAAAAGCTTGTAACAATCAGAGATCTTACAACTATCAAACTTTAGGATCTGAATCATCTTAAGGAAAAAAAAATTTTTCGAAATGTATTTCTTATAATGTCTTATATAATTAAAGGTGAGCAAAAAGGTTACTAAATATGTGAGTTCAACGATTTCGTTGTAAACGTACAGTGAAAGTGTGTTTTTCTTGTTATGCTTCGATTTTTTGTTGAAAAAAAATGCTCTATACCTTTTTGATCACTTCTTAATATGTATTTTTTTAACGATCGTTTTTTTAATACTTCTATATTAATACTACTATCCATTAAAGTATTGCACTAAAATAAATATTTATATCGTCCGTTAAATTATTATTGCTCAAACGTATTGAAAAATGATACTTATGAAAATTTTTAGCACAGGGCACCACGCTAAAATTTGAGAAAAATATTGTAAAAGTATGTATTTTTAACACATGCCTTATATCTTACTCTAATATGTAAGGCTTAGTTCTAGAAACCGTTTTAATCGCTAACTGCAGACACTACTCAACCAATTTTGCTGAAATTTCGCATTCTGATTCTTGACACTTTCTAGATGGTTTTTGTATAGTTTTTATCTTGAAAAAAATTAATGACAATAGCAATAAATAAAATCCAAGTTTTGCAAAAATACAACAGCTTTTCACTTTAGTTTAGTAGGATCCACTAGGTAGCGTCGAAGTAAAATTAAAGCCACCTACAATCGAAGTACTATAGCTGATTGTGACTATTACCGTAGTCGTTTACTTGCAGTACATCAAAAACAGAGAGTTGTTAGTCGTGCAGCTGGATATCCTGGCTACCGATGACACTCTTCTCCAATGGACAAGCGACTTACGTTGAACTCCATCCTGAACGTCCAAGAACGCCAATGTCTGCAGCGTAATACCGGGAGACGTCCAGCAAGAGCATAATCTTCTCTAACACTTCAGGGTTTGTGGTTGTTCCTTCAACGGACTTCGTACTATCAGAGCATATTTTGATCCAATAGCAAGCCAAGGAAAATAACCGTGAGGAGGTCATGCAGCTACACTGGCTAGAAATTTCATCAGTGAGATATTAGATCACCAAAGTGCTTTGGACACAAACGTCTCGGGTGTAACTTCAGGAGATAATAAAAAAGAGCTCTACAACTAACTATAATGCTTCAGACGTTGTAGTTTTCCTCCGATCAGTCTAGTGCTACAACAGCAGGCCAGAGAAAAATAAGCAAATGTATCCAGGTAGTCACGTTTGCTGAAAACTTTATTTAAGAATGAGTTAAGCTCACCGGTCCTTTTTAGGACCATCAAACATCAAACTACCTTGCTGACAATTATATTACATCTTAACAAAGTTGACAAAAAACAGCCCTTAGAGCTCACACAAGCTTTTACAATGCCCGTAGTCGCAAGAGAGTGAATTGAAAAGAAAACTCCAAATGCTCCAAATGTACACAATTCAAGGCATCAAGAAACTGAACCAGAACATTTATCAAGATTGAAACAGCAGCGTCAAAGTCGACTAATCAAGAATTCATTAAGTGATGGATCGACGTTTCATTATAGTCTCGACAGCAATCACTTAAATTTTCCACATTTTCAAATAGGTAGAATATTATGTGTTGTTCATTGTGGTGATAAAAAATGTAGGGATTAGGCTCCATGATTACTGGCCACATTAACCAATAGAGTTTTGATTAATAACGTTAGCGGCAATTCCCAGGCAGTTGGGAACGATTACTGGCTTTTAGCCATCTTCTACTTCCAGTTTTGTATATTGCTTTTACATATTTAGT
The DNA here is from genome assembly GCF_000648655.2 of Copidosoma floridanum. The sequence goes on along the minus strand of NW_019379615.1, from coordinate 252,166 downwards.
CATATACCAGTTTATTTTAAATTTTATAAATTTTATTTAGTTCACTTAATTAAAATCAGTGAATGAGATGACAGAAATCCNAACAATTTTAACAAATATTTCTCTTCATTTATTATAATGTGAGAAAGTGCAAACTAACGGCTTTATTTACTAAATATGATTTTTTTGTTTTTGCAAAATTCTAATCAAGCTTGATGAGGAACTACTAATAATAATTCAAATGTGACCGTTTATATGCTATTTACTGCCCTATATTTAGAAAGCACACAGAACGCGTCATTTACTGACAACTCATTAATTTAAGGAACAATACAAATTTTTTATTAGTTGGTTTAAAAAAAATTTACTGCCATAATGACCCATCTTGCACTCAGCGCCTGGGCCCATAACTTGATGTTAATAAATCTGGAAGGAGCCAAGAGGGGTGGCGAATGAAATTAGTAAAACAGCTTAGTATACTATTTAATTAGTACTCGCGACGTTATTGATACCTGCTTATCTCAAGATGTACATCCTCACTTGGAGACACTCAGCGCTGTATAACTTCTCTTACTTTTGATTTGCACTATATCGTTTTGTTAACCTAACCTTGGTGTACGCGCAGGTACACAGGTATGTGTATGCGCATGCTCCTGTATATAAATAAGTATAATTGGTAACATTACAATGTTATTAGTCACGGTATATCTCTTTAAATTACTTTTACAAATAATTCATACCTTATTCGATGTATTCAGTATGGGGATGGTGACCGACATAGTTCAAATTTGAGAAAGCACCAGGGAGGAGAGACTCTAGCCAATCAGAAGATCGAGAGGCAGTTTGAAATTTCAGTTCAAATGTTGCGTAAAAAAATGTTTTTGGAATGGTAAAATAATTAGTAATGAATTTTTTGAATCATTTAACTGTACCACCAATTAATCGTAACAATATTTAATTTAAGATTGAAAGCATATATCCTGAATAGTATTTTGGCATGTAGTAGACAGTGAGCAGAAGGTTAAAATCATGTATATTGATATACAGAAAATTGGCTGGATTCTTGGTTCCTTGGCACTATCTGAGCCAAGCTTGCTAGGTCGCCATTCCCACAGCTTAATCACTCATACTGCTTGATACGTATTTGCAACGTATGTTAAGTTTGAATTGTCTCAATGTAAACGGTTACCTAAGGGATCTAGCTTATCGATCTAATGACGTNCTCTTTTCCTGGCTTTTCGCATAAGGTGTAAGGGATTGATGGGTCCTGACGACTGCAGCGGGTGGGAGAATTAAAAAGGGAAGGGGAGTCTTGCAACTACTTTGGGTGGGCGCGCCGGGTCAGTTCCGAACTATCTGTCTATACAGAGTGGTCTACAGTTGTCAACTGCGATCTCGAGTATCTGGCATAGTTGGGTATTATATTCGTCCTACTGGTTTCTACATTTTTCCTCATCATCATCACGCACACGTGTATCTGGGGGTCACCTTTTTGGGGTTAATTTCTCTCATACTTTCTTTTTTTATCATCATCGTCATCTGCATCATCTTTGAAAAGCTCGGCGTGCTGCGAGTAAAGCACGGCGAAAATCCGCTTCACGGACCGTGTGACGTTTGTCGATTCGTGAGTTTTTCGAGACACGTGCGGACGCGCTTGTATACGTTTTCTACACACAATATACAAATACACACTGTTCATTGCAGGAAGTTTATCTTAAATTTATTGTTCAACCTCACTCGTTTGTATTTTCATTAATTTTTCTTCTCTTGGGTTTTTCTCTTCAGAGTTTTTCCCTTGAGCCACGAAATATATCTTCGTTCGTGGCTCACAATCAGTGCATTTTAAATTTATTTCACCTAGTTCATTCCCATCCTCCGTTCCGATAAATTCAGCAAAATTGTCTTTTTTTTAGGTGGATTTTAATTAATAATTTGTAAATTTAGTAGTATTTTTGTGCCGCGATCCCTCCTAAATTTTAAGTAACAAATTAGTTGACTTCGTCAAAATAGACGCAGCCAACAGGGCAGCAATACTCTCGCTACAATTCAGTGATCGTAAAAGAAGCGATCGGAATAAATGTTCGCATTTTTATTGGCTGACGTTATGTTGATCTAAAAAGAGCAGGACCAATCGTAGAAAAGGAGATGACAGAAAAGGAGACAGTGTGAATAACTTGACACACACATTGATGGTGCTACGTAAGGGGAGGGGATTTGGAATAGACACATAGTGCGCTTAACTTTTTGTAGGTCAACATAGTGGAACATATTCTGATCACTTCTATTAAGATCGCTAGACCGGATTGAAGGACTTGAGCAGTAATTCTGTGCTCTTCGTAGCCTTTGTTGGTTGTTATTAAATCCGTAAATAGTTATGTACACAACTTTTGACATGAATACAGTACGTGATTACCATAAAAACACATTAAATAAGCCTTTTTTATTATGTGTAAAAGAACTGAAGACAGAGCGTTAAATACGCTGGCTTAAGTTACAGGTCTACAAAAAAATTTTTTCATGGCAATGACGATGCAAAAAAAATCAAAATATGTGTACAAAAATATATACAAAATCTTTATATAATTAAAAAAAAGTATATTACAGAACGTGTTTCAATGTGTGCAGCAGTTCCAAAGTTAAACTGGTGACTACGTTGGGTTAAGTTCATCATAATTAATCTCTGGGACGGTAATGAATTAAAAAATGCGTAGGGCTAAAATTGTAACAAGTCCAAAAATGGAGTTCCAACATTGGCTTCGCTAGGTTAAATCACGAGTCAGCCTGATCATATCTGTTGGCAATAACTATATTAAAAATTTTGTCCTTTAGCAAAAAAACAACAAATAGTTGGCATAAAAATATGCTGTGGAGCTAAGATGAATATGTTTCACAGATCTGAAGATAAGGGTTAAAAACACAGACTCAACGTTTAAGTTAAAAAGACATCTTTCATGAGAATTACTGATATAAAAGTTGGAATTAAGAAGAAAAAAAAAATTCTTTAGCAAAAATTAATTAACAACGAGTCAAATCATAATCTATGTTTTATTATATCCCTTTATCTTGTCCACACTAGTTTCATAAACCTGTAGGCAAGAAAATGACGCCCTTAAAACTACAAAGAGATACCGAGTAAACTACGTATAAAATATACAAAAGGCGTAGGTCACAGAAAAATGACAGAAAATTTGAATTCTTACTGACAGTACTGTTAGTAAAAATTAACTTCAAAATGAGTTAAAAGGAAGGTGTCAATTTAATTTTTGTTAATTTTTTTCTAGTTTTCAATAAAAAAAGTGAAAAAGGTATATCCCTTCGGGCGCGAAAATTGTACTTTCTGTGCACCAGGTGTGAACTCCATTTTTCCTACTGAGGGTGCACTAAACGTCCAAAGGCTTAAAAAAAGCCCAAAGTAGGAAATAGTATATGCTTCGAAGGTCCCTTAGAATTGGTGCTTGCTCTGGCGGCATGCGCCACCAGGTACAAAAACTACCATTGTCCAAGATGTACTTTTGTAACAATAATTTGAACATATTTGAACGTAACCTACTTTGAAATTCTTTTACAGATAGTTTTTATTAAAAATAAGAGTTATAAGATCGAATAAAAAAAAAAAAATATTAAAAACTAATTCGTAGGTATATGTTCGAGACCTGTTGCCGAAGCTATGTTTCTAAAAAAGTTGAAAAATGATCGACTAACAAAAGTGTATTACCCTAACATCAGGTTGGTTGACAAAGATTTCGCAAAACACGTGCATGCATACTTTTAGTTGAATCATCTTTATCAAAAATGTAGGAATTTATTTAAATTTTTGTATTCTTGAACAAAATAAGTCGATTTAAATACGTACTGCAAAAAAAAAAAATCATTTTTTCAACGGTTCTGTTGCCATAAAATATTTGTGAAATAATCTGCGTACATGTGTATCATTATTCTGAACATTCTACAATTTAAAAAAAATCTACATACTCTAATTGTATTGAAAAATTTAATTTAAAAATTTGTAAATATTTTTATTTTTGGCCTTTCTTGCTTATCCTTTAAAATGTAGCGTTTCTTCTGTTATTATTCAACTATTTCGAAACAATCTGTTAATGATCATATGAAAATTTTCACCTTATTTTCTTTTTTACAATAAACTGCACCCTGTTTCCAGTAAGATGTAGCCAAATGAAATAAAGTTAAATTCGTGTAGTAATGAAAAATAAAATTTCCTTGGTAGAGTTAACGATATTTCAAAATCAACGAATTTTGCGTCTGATAATTTTTTATTTAATAACCCATAAAACTGGATTTTTTACAATAAAAAGTTAAGTAAAATCTGTTACAGTTTCAACTTTAAGAAACTTATAGAAAAATGCACAGTTCAAAAGAGGTTTCCAGTTATTTAAAAACATTACTTTTTTTACGCTGCTTATGAGACAAAAAAATTGACTTAATACTCATAAGCAATAAAAAGCTTTTATTTCCAAACCAATCCGTTGTATTCTTTAAAAATTAGTTTAAACATTAACTATTTGTGTTTTTCAAAATTACTTAATTTTTTTATCGATGTTATATAAATCAATGTGGAATGTGTTATTAAGTATATATTATTTTATGACATAAAATAACCATGTATAGATTTGGAAAATCGTACATTAAAATTTAATAACAAGAATAGTAATAGACATTAAAACCTTACGCAACCATTAGAAGACAGAATCTCCTAATCTTAAAAGAAAAATAATAATTAATGTATACATTCTTCCATCGTTGACTTACGTTTGTTTAAAACGTTACTTTTCCTATAAGTAAACGCCTGTCTTAAACCTATTCATTGCTGTATACGTATACAAAAATAATTATAATTATCTTATTGGAATAATTTTTTTATATGTATACTAAGTAATAATATGAAAACATTTTATTGAAAATACTTTTGTTTAAACACTTTGTTTTTTAAAATATTATAAAAATATATCTTTATTTCATAAATCTTAAATTTTTATTGTAGCTATTCTACTTTCTGTTTAAACTTTTCTCTTACAAGTAACTTACAATTTTTAACAAAATCGTTAAGTCATAACATTTTTAAACATCATTAAAAATTTCTTTCGAAATCTTGTTTACTATTATTAAATAATCCTTATTTTCATTTTGTAGTAGGTTTCATATTCATTTTTGTACGTTGATGTACTATGTATAATAAACGATCAAAAAATCATCGTTAAAGACATCGTTAATGCTAATAATAGAGAAAATTATTATAATACCTTAGAAATTAGGACTACGTTTGATATTCCAATTAAAGTATTCTTCATTCTCTCTTTAATTCTTAATCAGATCGTAGATAAGTAATAAATAATATAATATTATGCATTACAATTAAAACCCATGTGTAAAGGTAGATTTTTCATAAAAATTTCTCTAGTAGAAGGACACACACACATGCAATAAATAATGTAAAATTCTATTGGTTTTGATCTTATTTCTATTGGTTTAAATTAATGATTATAATTTTTTCAGTTTTTTCTTAACTCTAACATTATTATCTTGTAATAATTTGAAATGCCTGCTGTCATTATTATAAAAAAAAAGTCTGAAATTTAAATGATTTGAATTATTTACAATACTATGAGTAAAATTTGAATCATTATATTTAATTGTTACAAAAATATAAATTTCAACAAAACTTTTTAATTTAACTTCTGTTACTAAAATTCCGTTTCTTGTCATGAAAATATTTGTATGCAACATACGTTACTTTATAAAATATAAAATTACATGATTTATAATTTAAGACTCAAAATCAAGTAGTTACCATAAATCACTCAACTCTTGTTTTGAGATAAAGTATTTGGGGGTAAGTGCGAAGCGCGCAGAGAGCACAGCCTTACTAAAATGTATGTATTCCCATGTATGTATAGTTGTAATAAAAGTCATTAAAGTGGCCCCCTGGATCCCTTACCACCCCCTCACCGCCCTTATGTAACTATAAAAAAAATTATTATTTTATGCACATTTATATTATTTTAAACATTTTTAAAATTTTTTTAATCACTTTACAATCCCCTTCATCACCCTTACGATTTTATACAGCCCCTCTCACCCGCTTGCAGTTATTTTCTTAAGAACATAACTCTGTTACTGTATGAATTGTTTAGAACTGAGAAAAAGATAATTAAACGTGTCTAAAAACTGTAAAGTAAGTATGTAAATGTTTAATTCGGTTAATCAATACGTATTTTATGAATTTTGAAAAGAAGATTACAAAAATTGCCAAAAAGTGGTAGATGTTATGGAGTTATTAGTCTACCCATTTATCTTAAAGAATAAATTCATAAAAAACTGGGAAACTCTGTTAATAGCTTAGTTTCAATTATATTAACTCAATTGTTGAGCACAAAAGATAAGTATAACATTTTTGAGGACTGAATAAAAAAATAAAAAAGACGAGAAGAAGTAAAAAATGTTATAACTGTATGTAGATTTGATGTTGTTATTTTTTCAAAAGACTAGGAGTGCTTTTTTTGTGAATATTAAATGAAAAAAAAACCTTCAGTTAAAGAGATTTTCAAACACGCTAAAAATTTGTCTAAAAAAATAAAAAAAACTGCTATTAGTATAAGTTCCATAAAGCACGATTCTCAAATAGATGAGATTTTTAATAAAGTAGTTATTCTTATGAGTCCATTTTGTTTACGAAAATTCGTGGTTTTTACTTTCAGAAAATTTTTTCTAATTATTTAGTCAGAGAATAATACATGTAAAAGTTTCAATTTTATTATACCTGTAAATAACTGTTAAAAAAAAAAAAAATTTTTTTTTCCAATGACATTGACCGATGATCCAAAAAAAAAAACTGTAGAAATAGTTTATGATACGTAACGATACTCTGACACACGTGATTTCATACTTTAAAAAGTAGTAACGAATTTTTTTCGCATTAATGAAACAGAATCTTTTGAAATGGTAAGAATGGTCGACAGAATAGTTTATAATACATTTTGAGATGTCATTATTGCTTTAGGTTAAGCAGAACACTATTTCCAAATTCAGAATATTTTTGAAGAAGCACGTAACTTTATGCTGCCATGCCAATTAAGGACTTTATTGCGTGGTCCTTAATGTCTAAAGATATTTAAGGCAAAAGTTTATGGAAAAAATTAAAATAAGTTTTGTTAAAGATTTCAAAAAAGAAGAAAAAACAATGCTCTGTTACAGCTAAATTGCATTTTTAAGTTTAAAGAAAACTCCAAAAATTTCACAAACAAGTCTTTGATTGACAAACATTCTTAAAATAATTATTAGATAACAGAAAAAAAAAATTGAATCATTGCAAGTGCCAAATAAATTGAAAACAACTGATATTTGTTCCGATATTTTGGGTAAAGATATTAACTTTTTAATACATAACATTATACTTACTTCTCATATCAAATATACCTACTAAGTAAATAATAAATTCTTAAATCGTTTAAAAAAACAAATGAGAACATGAAACAGCATAGATCATGTTACTTACAGAGGTGATGATTGATCTGATAATGATATTTATATAAATTTCCAATTGAATTTATAAACAATGTCAGTGAAGGCTCATCTAAGGCTGAGTCAGTAGTCCACTGCCGCTCAACGAGTGCAGAATTTAATTACCAATGAAACTTGCTAAAGGGTGACTTATTGTTAGTTTTTTTTTAATTTATCGATTTAACTTTCTCGTTCTTCATAATGATTTAACATTAATGGTACTAAACCGTGGTTTTGGTTTACATCTATTTGTTTGTTTATTATATGTTCCCTTCTTATTATTTTTACAGTAACAATAAACACAATTCAAAGAAGCTTGTCAATGAATCACGTGGAATGCGCCATTTTGTGCATTGTGCGCGGACGTGCATATGTTGTATCTTTGCGGAGAGCATAGAATATGCAGGATTTTGTTATAAATAAGGAATAAAAATAAAAATACATTAATGAATTCACAATAAAATAAACAAAAAAAGTTTATTGCCATAAAAATGAAAGAAAAAACTAAGATAACATTTTGTATTAAATCATAGAAAAATAAAAATTAGAAATCTCTTACACTAAACAGACAGATATACACTTTAACATCAGATCTGCTAACTAAAGCAGTGTATTAACTTCTACCTTGAATCTGTTCATCAAAGCGATTCGTTTCCTCAGTCCTGCTTTAATAGTAGACACTATAAATCCAGGATTTACTTATTATATCGATCTTTTAATAATTTATAAAAACACAGTAAAACAGTGGATGGATAAAAAAACGTGTAAATAAAAAACTGAAACAGAAGTAATACCAGCACATAAATTATGTAACGTGGAGGGGTAGCAAGAAAAACAAAAAAGTGGCAGAGAGCTTTACTTACTACAAATATTAGCTAAGAAAATTTTTCTAGAAAAAAATTAGATGCTAATAATAACCAATTAAATTACTATAATTCTCATAAGCAAAGTACTAATTTATCAAAAAATTATAACTCTGAAACAAAAGTAGTATGTACGTTTTATAAAAATAATTTCTACAATCTAGAAATTTACACTTTTCTCCCATACCTCCTTAATAATCTAATTTTTTTAAGGAAAAAAAGTTTTTTAAAAACACTCGAGAATTCATAAACGAACAGGCAGGAGATGACTTACATACACACAAATATCCATACATATAAATAATTAATATATATTTAATCGTGGACCATAGTGCTCCCTCCTAAGCTAAGGAGAAAAAATGTTTTAAGTTATATGCTGGATACTCTCTCCCCTCATGCAGAAAGAGCTCCTCTGCACCGTATAATCTCTCCCTAGTTTAAGGTAGAGGATACCATCTACGCGTGCTTGATTGCGCTCTCATACTTCTGTTTCTAGACACAACATATAGTACATCTATGGTTCTGTCGGCAGGCGTACACCTATGAAACACATTTCAAAGTTATAGCACATGCGTGCGCCAAACAAACATGTACGCTAGAGACATATATGTAAATATTAGCACACACATGTAAAAAAAATTTTTTTTTCTCTTATTTCTGATTAATTGTGTGAAGCATGTCAAATGCGTGATTATCGTTATTAATTATAAATATGTATCTATCTAATTAAATCTCTACTCCTTGTGTCGTTTCTGATGCATAGTAGGAATCAAATGAAATATTATTCAGTAAAAAAAAAAAATAATAAAAATATTGGAACACATTTTTTACTTTCGAACATGATTAAATCTAATTAAACAAAGGAAAAGTAGTCAAACTCCTCTAAATTGTATTCAAATACTTAAAACGCTGATAAAATGTAGTAAAAAAAATGAATGAAAAGAAAATAGAGATACACACAGACATAAAACAAATTATCCAACGAAGATAATAACCAAACGGTAAATATGTTCAATAAAAACGATAATCCAGTTGATGCCGAAATGACAGTAGCATGTGACGTATGAAGCGGTATAATATAGTAATATGACAGTATGAAGCGCTTATGGAGTCCCTTAACTCCAGCTACTTGTTTTCAACATGCATTTTAATCTAGACCTATGTTTGATAAAAAAAATATGTTGTTCAATGACTATATTAAAGATGTTAGGAACGAAGAAAGTTGGGTCAGAGATGATTATAAAGATTTATAAAAGAGAATTACGTAAAAAAACAAAAAATAATAAATGAAATTACGATAAGGCAAGACATGTGCGTTCATGGGGTACACCTCTCTAAAGTGTAAGATGTTACTAAAAAAGGATCAGTATTTAATCCATACGAAGCTTTATCGTCTGAGAAATAACAGCTACATCTAGAAACTAGAGAAAATCTCACGCTTTCAGCGCGATGGCTCAGCGCGAATCAGAATGCTTATTTTTCCATCTACGTGTCGATAGGTCTTGAACCTCTTGGTCCCTGGAGTAC
>NW_019379615.1:193053-239181 GCF_000648655.2 Copidosoma floridanum | reverse complement strand
TTTTTTTTATCAGGCGATGCATGTTCAAAAAAATTTGAATTGAATTGTTTCTCTGTGAAATTTACTGAGAAAAAAATATGCACTGAATAAGCGTAGTGGACGTGCGTAATCATTTTTCAAAAATCAGATCTCCGGTTAAAATAATTCGGCCTTGCTATTTGAATTTTGCGCTGGTACGGTAACTGATCAAATCTCTGCAGTCGGTAACCTTGTCTCCTGGCATACCTATTACCACCTTCTCCGTAAAAGAGTTTAGCTATGCGTAGTCGCCCCTCCACAATGCTTAGGCCCCGCCTCCTGGGGCTAAGTGCTCTGTGATTAGAGGAATTGATCGATTATTAAATCAACAATATTTCGTTAATTATCCATCGAATCCAAATTTTGTAAAAAGCTTTTCGAGAGCTTTTGATGAGCTTTACCTCGTGGTATAGTTTTCCGGGCTCAAAATCAGAACGCCCTGTATAAAAGAGCAGTTTTACAAAATTTGGGAGATACCGCATGTATAAGCGTCAGTGGCTTAGACCTAGAAAATCTTGAGGCATTTATAATGAATTTAAAAAAAAGATGTGATAGGAAAAAGAGTTGCTTACTCTTAAACTCAGCTGCAGAAAGTGCGTCTACGACAAGTATAATTGGTTATGTAAACCTATTACTAAGCAGTGCTAAAATGGCTCTGATAGAAGATAAAGGCAATACATACAGCACTCATATGATAACTCCAATAAAAAACATGTAATAAAAAACACATTCATAAAAGGAATAGCACCTATGATAAGCCAGCAGGTAGATGCGAAAGAATATAAATAATTCATATCAACAGCAAAGTTGGTACCCTGAATAGCTATTCTCATCATAGAAAATAGGACAAATTAATAAACACTAAATCCACAATCAGAGACACAATGCTAATAGGCAGTATAATAATTACTAGAATAATAACAATAAACAATATTAAAAATATATCAGTGGACAGAATTACCGAGGAAATCATCTGAACCAGGGAGAGGTCGAAATTTTCAGAATCGCTTGAGGAATTTTAATTATTATCAGAATAATTTAGGACGATATGATAACGGAAACACTAATGATTACGATACTTACAAGAATAATGACTCAACACAATTGTTTAGATATCAGCTTGGTAAGAGAATGTAGGAATGGGAAAGGGAAATGGATAGCGCTAGTGGACAAATTTATAATTTAAGGTGACAGCAAGAGAGGAGTGAGCGCTCGCCGCTCTAGCAGTTGCCGGCTGCTCACCGATTTAACAAGACGTCTCTGTCGCTCTAAGTAAGACGAGGCTAGTGCGCCACAACTCAGAACACATAAATCTTATAGTTAACAATATTCATTACTACTAAACATGGGCAGGTAAAATTTCAACGACATAAGTTTAGTTTAATAAGTTTCAAGTGATCGGACTAAAGACAAATAACGTTCAGTATTTAAAAAAAAAACTGTCTAAGTCAACATAATTATTCTCGATTTAAGCTTTAACTAACGCTATTGTTCAGTGAAATTCTGTAAGGAAGGAGATCAAATTAATTAAAGTGTTCACGTTCAAACAGAAAGATAAAAAGATTTCCTCATTCATTTTCTTTCCATCTCACTGTCCAGTTTCTCAAAATATACCGTCTATGTGAAAGAAGAGCCAAAGAGGCCGAAAACTCTACACCGATTGTCATTTAAAGGTAAGCTTCCAAAGACAAAATTCAAGTCTTATACTAAATGTTTCTGGGCAAGTTATGAACATGGCAACATAATCAAAATCGTCTACATTGGTACGTGCCAGAGACTTGTAGATCACGAGCCTACAAGCATAAGGTTGCCTGTCCTGGAAGGGAAAACTTGTTTGATCACATTTTTGCTCAATAATAGCACTGTTATAAACTTGATTTAATTAGACCAGTTGCACCTGTGTTTACGTGTAGAAACTAGTAAAATTATTATTAATCTCACCAAAATAACACCTCACACATTTTTTTCTAAAGAAACAACGCACATAACTACAAATATGGACAGTTCCCAAAGAAAATGACTAAGATACACATTTTGAGGCGTATAAATAAATACACGTAACACACCATTTCTTTTTTAACTACTCTTTATTTATAACTCGCAATTTACAGGTTCATGCACGCACTCCTATACTTATACACTGTTACGGGGTGGACCACGCGGATTGACGAGGCGGAGTCTCTCCACTTCGACCGGGCCTGGGTTGCCCGGATACCCAACGGTGGCACTCCCTGTAGAATATTTTGCGGGTCTCGTTCGCCGAGACACCGCTGTTGGATCAGGTATCGCGGCGACCTTACACGTCGTCGCCTCTCGCGACGACTATAACACGGCACAACGGGGGATCGGGCACACAAAGGAAGGAAGTAGCACTCGCGGGTATTTTTTGTTAATAAAAATGTATATTCAAGGAATATGAAATGATTAAAAAAAAAAAAGGTATTCGCGGGTGTGTGTGTGTGTGAGTGTGTGTGTTTAATTCTCGCACGTCGAGCGCGCTTGCTCGACGTGCTCGCGACGCGAAAACGCGAACCGGGCAGACAACGTGGGCTAATCTAGGGCCGCTGCCTTTTACAATAAACTGCCTGTTGGCAGGTACTTACGGCGAAGCGGGGTCGCTCCCCGACGATGCCTCTCGCAGGCCAAGTCTACACGGGAGCAGTGGAGCGGTTACGCTGAGGTCAGTAGGCGTCTCTACTGGCAGCGTTCGAAGGCCGAGATCGACGGTATCGGCCTCGGTGACCCTGAGTCCGGCGTCGTCTGCTATCCCAGCAGGACCCGGACACTCAGCACCAAACACTGTACCGGGGACAGCTCAAGTACAGCCGCCACGACAACAATCGCAGGAACGGAAACACTCCAGAGGACGTGTCTCACGTCCTCCAAAACAAAAATTCGCTTCACGCGCGTTCGCTGGCCCAAGCTAATCTGATCCCTTTTCGGCTTTTTCTTCCCTTTCCATTCTTTCCTAACTGTTCTCTCCGTTTTTCCCTTTTCCTTCTTTCCCTATCGGTCCTAGCCTACCGATCATGGCTCGACGGTATCTCACCGTCACAACACCCACATCCGTACACCTGCATACTAGCACACGCAAAAGAGACTGTACGCACGCAACTTAGAGAAAGCATAACTCTGAGGTATTGACAACCTGACTTGGTCGCAAGAATACCTGGCCCCCACGCAAGACCTTCGATTACGAGCTACCTCATGTATCAACTCTACGACGAGATCACACGCTGCACATCTTCTCCTTTATCCATAGTGAGTTCTACCGTCAGCCTTATCAGCCAGTCTCATACGACGCTGCAAACGCATACACATGTTGTCGCAAGAAGTCGTACCGTTGGCCTCACCAGCCGGTCTGCCGAGTCTTAGACAAAGCTGTGAACGTGCGACCACACACACACACACATACACACATACAAAATTTGCGACGTCCTACCGTAACGGTCAGTCGGCCCCTCGCTGACTGCCGAGACTTGGACAACACTTTGAATACACACACACGCATTACGTCTTACCGCAGTGGTCAGTCGGGCCTGTCTTAGCGTCTTAGACTCTCTGAATGGAACACCATAGCGTGCTGACACGTAATCTAAAACGTTTTCAGTTAAAAATTTTTATCTATTCTTGACACGTCTAAAAACATAAAACGTCTTATTAAAAATATTTTTGTTCGGAATCCATGCAGTTAATTTGCCATTACCATTGCCAATTACTAGGCAACAAAGTCCTAGAGCTTAACCTCCTCATTTTTTATCGCCGCAATGGATACAAATACGTATTATTCTACCTATTCAAAAATCTGGAAGATTTAAGTGATTCCTGTCATCAGGGTTATGTGAGAAGCTGATTTCTCATGTAATGAATTCTTTATTTGTTGATTTTGACGCTGCTACTTCAATCTTGATAAATGATCTTTATCAGTTTCCTAACGCCTACAAATTTAAACATTTAAAGTTTTTCTCTGAATTCGCTCTCTTGTAACTAGAGGCGTGGTTAATACTTTTATGAGCCCTAAAGGCTGTTTTTTGTCAACTTTGTTAAGTTGTCATGTATTTGATGGCAAAGTCGTTTAACGGTCAATTACCCTAAAAAGGAACAGTGAGCTAAACTCCTTCTTGACTGAAGTTTCCAGCAAATGGGGCTGCCTAGATACCTCAGGGTGATTTTCTCTGGCCTGCTGTTGTAGCACTAGTCTGATCGGGAGGAAAACTAAAACTTCTGGAGCGTTGGAGCTAGTTGTAAAGCTCTTTGTCAGTGTCTCTTGGTATTACTTCGGAGACGTTAGTGTCTAAAGCACCTTGTTTTTCTGCAAAGCTCAGTCATTTTGGTATTTTAAGGTAGGGAGATCAGTTCATGATACTTGCCTGTTGGAGACTGTCCTGTTTGCTCAAGTTTATTCTTCCTTAGTAGCTTCACTGTAAGGTTCGTCCAACGCAGACTTTGGAGAAGATTGGTTATTTAAGGTTAAATGCTTAGAGCCAAGAAGATAATGCAGAATTGTTGGTAGTCGGGGTATCCAGTTTCAAGGCGAAAAACTTTGTTCGTGACGTCTGCCAGTGAATGACTGACGTGGTTTAAAAGTGGCCGGTTTCATATAGTCTTTTAGTTGACGAATCGTTGCCGGAAATGGTAGTAAAAACGTATTTATTGGCAAGGTAGTTTAACATTAAATGGCCCTGAAAACAACCAATTAGATAGAAAGTTCATTAGGGAACACAAGTATTCATGATGGACCTGAAAAAGGCCAGTGGTGGTACTTCCAGTTATTTCTTCTTCTTCTACTTATTATTATTATTGTTTTCGATAATGTACAGTCGGCTGTAGGTAGCTCCTGGTATTACGCCAGAGACTGTAGCATTAAAAACCCCTTTTATTCATGTCACTTATTAATCTTAGTGATACGGGATGGAATTTGACGAAAGTCGCTTGTCCAGAGGAAAAGAGTGTTATCGGGAACCGGAATACCCAGCTGCATGGCTCACAACTTTTTTCTTGGTGCATTGTTGGAGAAAGACTGTGGTATTCGAAAATTTTCTCGAGAATATTATAAATAGACTCATTCACTTCTACAGCTGGTAGCTTACTTTTTTTTTGCTTACGTAGCAGACTCTACCGAACTAAAGTAAAAAAGCTAATGCATTTTTCCACAACTTTGAGCTTATTTATTGCATTTTTGATTCATTTTTTCAAGATTGAAACTATACTAAAACCGTTTGGAAAATGTCAAGAACCAATATACGAAATTTCATCCAGATCAGTTGAGTAGTTTTTGTAGTTAGCGATTACAACGGTTTTAGCGACTTCGCTTTATGTATTAGTATGATACGTATATAAAAGATGATTTATACATACTAAATATCCTTTCAAAATATAGTTCAAGATATAGTTATGTCCTCATAAAAACCCTTGCAATCTTTTTCCGATAATATCTACATGAGTCACCATTAATCACGATATATTCACATATCTATCATTATTATATAATTATTTGTGAGTGAGCAATTTCATAAAGGCACCCTACAACTTTCCACAGCCTACCGCAGACCCTTATTGGCCCCCACAGCCCCTTAATGCGGTGAAATTCCATATTTTTCTACCTTATTTCAACTTAACTTATTTTTAATCACGACTCCTCGCTAATTAGCTAATTACCTCTCCCTAATTTATATAAACTCTATTTTAATTCGTATGTAAGTATAAAGTTTTTCGTGCCTACAGCTTTTTTTGGTAATATTAGTGATAAACTATGTACAAAATTATAATTTTCTATTTTTCCTTGTATAATATGATACTAATACATAAAACAACTCAATGGACTTTTGGTTCTTGATAAAATTGTCTGAGTTTAATATATGTTGTAGATTATGATTTTTTGAACAAAAGTTTCTACAGGCGCAAGTCCCGAAAATCAACAGTTTTTGAGTAAATAATTATTTAAGTCGCCGATCCTGCAAAGGTTAGTTCGAGGGGCGACGCACTACAGTTAATGGATGTAGCTCGTTAAATGTACAGAGATCGGAAAGGGTTATGTCGGGTGCGTCTACCGTTCCTGACTATTAATAAGCGCAACATAAGATTATTCTAGTTCAATCAATAGTAGCGTAGCTCATTTGCATTATTGTTCTATATGGAAAATTAATAGCCTCTGGTACGAGAATTCTCATACTAACAGGTAAGCTGCCCCTACTTTTTAACATACAAATTCTTTAACAACTGTTAACATTACTGTTACAAGTAAAATCTATTTTGTAAGTTGTTATGATTAGATAAATCATTTACTGACCATGAATAGTTCCCTCATTTCACGTACTAATTATTTTGTTAGCGCTATTGCTTACAGGTACAGTCAGCTTGGATCTTGACTCCACCACCACTTGCTCGTCCAGTTTTCAAATCCTTCCACTTGTAGATCCTGCGTTATTCTAAACCTCTTCTTGTGTCAATAATTGCTAATTTCCAGACACGAGATCAAGTTTTGCAAGGACAAATAACCATCTCTTGGAACACCTGATACTTTTGTCCTTACAACTTTTTTTTTGGAGAATAATAAAAATATATTTATTTTAAAAATTACAAGGACAATGTTAAGATTTTTAAGTATAAAAATTTAAGTATTGTAATTAAAGATCACGTGTTAAAACCTTATGTCAAATCTTGAAATCCATTAAACTATTCTAATTCGTTTTCGTTCCAAATGAACCCCAAACTTCTCTAACTTAAACGAAAAGTCTGTATATTTGATACACATAAAATAGATACATATCTGAAATTAGGATTCAAGGCTTCTTAAACTGACGTTTTAGAATAATTAACTCAAAAAAATTTGTAACTGAAGTGAATTTATCATTTTATCTCGCTGACCCTACAGCGCTACCACACTATCAAAGCCCATATCTGCGATGAATAACATTTTTGAATTTTGATCTTTATCGCACACTTAACACTCCAGAAAGAAATAAAAAAAACGATTTTCTCAAGTATCAGACCAGCAGTGCTTTGCACACTTCTTGAGTATTCTATCCACTCTACTACGAGTGACCCTATCATCGATTAAGCTCTTTCTCCTTGTTCTAGTATGGTTTGTAATTTATGTTTAATAGTGATATTCATTATCTTAATATTATTAATTAGTCGATGAAACGCTACATAAATTAATAAATTATTCATTTGATTAACCATTTATTTTTGTATGATGAAATAGCTTTTTTCAGAACTAAAAAATGATTTTTTTTTATGTAACCAGATTCTTCACAGCATAAGTGTTATTAATTATGTATAAACAGTTGATGGAAAAACTAAATTCAGTTTCCTACTATTTTAATTTTAATACTATTAATTTCAAACGATAGAATACCATGATGACTGTAGTATAGTGAATTTTAGTATAAGCAATTTTCTTACAACATGTAGAAAAAGATAGTATATTAATACTCAGTTTTGTTAAAAAAAAATTAAGATGTTACAGATGTTTTATTATAATTTAAACGAAATTTTTTTTAATCAAATAATTTCATTAAAAATCAATAATTATTATTAAATAATAAAATAATAATTAATACATAAGCTTTAAAGCAAATAGGAAAAGTCATGTCTATTTGCATATGTTGAAATTTGTAGTTAAAGGGCATTCAATTTTTTAATTTCCTTACGAACTTGGTACACCTACGTTTAATGGGCCGTTAAAAAGTACTGATTTTTTCTGTATAAACTAACATTATTAACTTTATCTTTGAAATTTATTAATAAACATAGCAAAAGCCGCAACTATTCAAAATTGCTCAAGGTATAAAATAAAAGGTAGTGAGAAGGTGTTTTTAGTGTTTTAAGTTATTTTTATGATACAAACTTTAAGTCCAATTTTTCTCTAGTTATAGTTTTTTCCTTCTATATTGTATTTATATGATTTAGTTATTCCTAATAATGTACCATTACATAAACCGTCTGACATACTTAAACATGTGATCAGCATTACTATTGTGCTTTTTTTTAAACTGAGTTCATGAATTCGTAAGCCTTTATGGATACTTTTTAACAAACCTATCGAAACATTGATATGAATATTTTTATCTGACTTATCAACCGCTTTCTACGTTGCGTTATCTTTGATGTACCAGGTTTCAGTTTCTCCAGATAACTTTTAAAGAATTGTTTTGTTCAAGAAACCGGTGAACTCATCGTAATGTTACTATATTACATTATCAACGCAAAAACTATTTAAATCAATAAATATTTTAGAACATACATTGCTTGATATCCATTCCTTCTGATAAGAACAAATACCGATTTTGAAATTTTAAATTTCATCCATCTATGAAAATAATAATTCAATAAATTCTTAAATAATGATAGTTTTTTTACTTTTTTTATAAACAAGAATTTTTATAGAAATTTTCTCCTAAAATAGTTTATGTATTTCCGTAATATATTTCCGTATTATATACATTTCTTAAATATCTATCAACTATTTCTAAGGCTTTTTTGGAATCATTAAAGATTCGTTGTAAGTAATAAAATCATCTTCACATATCTTTTTGTTACATAAGTCAAACATTTGTTTACTAAAAGGTATTTCTCAATTCATTAGATTTTGTGTATCTTTAATTCGTTTGGGTATAAGTAGATTAAAATATTCACATGATTTATCTTCTAACCCTCAAACTTATTTACTATATAAAAACCGTAATTATCTCTACTAACAACAGTACCTTCTGTAGTATTTTTTATATTCATTTTTAATTCTTTTACCTTGAATATTTTTTGGAACTAAAAGTCGTGAAAATTTTCTTAGTTGATTAGCAAACCTACAAATGATTGCTTGTTAGAAAATATCATCGATTTAAAAATCATGACCGATTACACTTACTGCGGCTACAGTATCTTTAATCGTCTGGTGTTTAATTTGCTTATATGTTTTAACGTCTTCAAAAAACGTTGCGGCATTTATTCTGTTTATGATTCCTTAGAAATATTTTGTTTAATCTACTTATTGCAAAAATTTTTATTACCTTTTTTTCCTACAATTTATAAGTTTGTCATTAAAAAGCCAATGTTCTAAATTGTTAACATACTTTATTGATGTTGCAAAATGATCATGTTCCTTTGATTACATCCTAGCTAATATTTGCATCTCAAACTTTCACACTTTTTACAAAATTATTTTTATCGAATATAAGTTTTGTATGTTTTCAAGGTGGACAGCTTAATTCACAACTGTACGACTTTCAGCACAAGTTGAAAATTCTTGTAGTTCACAAGCTGCTTTCATTAGACCCACGTATCTAGCATCAACATAACTTATTTAATTAAATTTTTCTGTACCTATGTCTTTTAGTTTTTTAAATTTATTGTATGCTCTGTCACTACCTCTATTGATATAATCATAAATATATTTTATGCTCTAGATTGACGAACTGCTCTAAACGTTAATATAATATTTTTGTTTCATAAATACAAATTTATTATAGTGTACTACCATTTAGTTATCTACTAAAGTTTTATCTTCTGTCCAAGTTTTGTTAATACATTTATCAAATATGTTATTTGTTTTTTGAAGTGAGAACTTCTTTAGGCGCGCCTCGGTTGGGGACCAAAGCGGTAGGAACGTACGTACGTACATACATATACATAATGCAGCTCGGTGGCGCTTGAGTCTCATCGTTCGACTTTAAATTCCAATACATATGTAGAGTCAGCATGTAGTGTTATGCATATTCCTATTGCCATGCCGTAGTGTGTTACTGTGTGCAGTATCCACGTAAACAATGTATAGTGCACACATGCACGTATGTATGTGTGTGTAACTTATTTACAGAAACAGAACTATGGATGCAACCATGAAAGTGTGCATGTATGATGAGTGTGTGTGAGGGACAGAGGGAAAATCATGGGAAAAGCTATACTATGGTTATTACATAATAACAATAATGCAGAAATGATTTTCCATGGTCATGCGTGTACATAATCTCCAAATATTACAAAATACGCCATATCTTTAATAGGAAGCAAGATAGAGAAAAAATAACGAGTTTGACACGCTCCCCAAAGGTGAGAAAAAATATTGTGGCACATAAAAAGAGAGGTGTTGAGTTATGGAAACACACAACCTCAAATTTCAGTATTTTTAATATTTCTCTATACAATCAAGGTGGAAAATTTTTGGAAACATTATAGCATATTTGCAAAATTATTACAAATATGTAGGATATATTTTTCGTTTTTTTTTCCAACAATAACCTTAAAAATTATTTTGAAAAACGCAAAAATGCGAACGGCAGACAGATGAACCAAACATAACTACTTATAATTTTTTCGAAGTTCTCACTTCTGCGGTGCGTCACATGTGTTTATATTACAGGTAACAGTTTGTTTGCAATATAGTTCTCGATGTAGTTCGTTGGTAAAAAGTTTTGGTAAATTTTTTGTACTCTTCTGATTAGAATAAACCATAGGAGAACTGTGTTCAGTATGAAGTCCAGGAAGCATGTGTATAATGACAAATTTTGTAAATTCCTCATTACCCAAAGAAACTTCAGCAGGAGTAAGTGTATAAATTTTTTTAGGTGCTATATTTTAAAACAGGATGTAGAGCTGTAAAACGTGTGCATGAGGTACACCACGTTCCTGTAATTCAATTGTAAAGACGTATGCTAGCACTTTACCAAAAATTTAATTTTTAATTTCATCTAAAAATAACAGTTATTTGAAAGAAAATAATTAACCATAATATTTGGAATATTATTTGGTGCCGTGCTTTTCAATATTTAGATAAAACTTACTTTAATTTTTCCATTTATCATAACATGTTACTGATGACAATGATTCTGGTCTACCACATTTTTTTCTTGTAGCTATTTTATGCTAATAGTGCTTCTTCATATATTTTTGGCTTTCCATGGATTTAGATTGAGATAGCAATATGAGCAGATATCCAAGTTATTCCCTTTTTTTTTAAATTTTTAGAGATATCAAATTCTCGTTTATTGATTGCATCTAATAACCCTTATAAAATTTTTTTGACTATTTCTTAAATGATTAAAATAGATATATTTATTAATGACATAAAAATTTATGAAAAATTGTTAAGTCAATCTTCTCTCATATCAGAATAGGCTAAAATTCTCGTTATCTGATCTGTAAGACAGTCTGTATTCATAATTTTAAAACACAGTAAGTCTTCCATTTTTTGTTAAATAATTTTCAATGTAACCAGTACATTAGTTAAAACATTTTACAGAAATAAATGATGGATTTACTATCTGATCAATAAAATCGGAGAGGATTGAATCGGATTTACTTAATAATTTTTCTTTAGGATACTTATCTGGTAATTCTTAAGGGTATACACATAAATCAAAATTTTCCAAAAGTCCCAAGTTTGAAACTATTAAAGTAACACATCCTGCTGCAGTAACACATCACAGCTTATTGTATGTGTGTTGTTGTGACCATTTTTTCGTAAAAAAAATTATCTAATAATTTGTTAAATTGTCAACATACGTAATTTGATGTAAATGTTTGTGCTTCTTGGTTATTTGATTTTTCTTTATAATCTTCGTCAAAGTTTTTATGTGCTCTTTTATAAAAAAACAATTATTTAAAAATCAATCTACTTAAAGTATTCATAATGGGCCTGTGTTCGGTTGTTAGGGGTTTGTGTGTCATGACTTACACAAGCAATAATAAAACTTACGTATTGGGTTGCGTGGGATCAGTAGAGTTATTTAGTGTACTACTGGACTCACTTAAGACTTGTTTTGAAGCCTCGAGCAGTAAGGGTAATTGGTCTAGAATGGCTTAACAAGTTGAAGATTGGATTCAAGCAGCAAAGAGTAGTGAGGCAAAACAGACAAATTTCACGAAAAGATGACATCTCTGAAGCAGACAAGTAGCTCTTTACGTAAAGCACACGCAGCTATGCAGCGTAGAACAAAATTAGTAAGGTGACTACTACGTTCGTAGCACACACGAGAAGTAGTTCGACGTCCAATGACCTTGAAAAGGACCGGTGAGCTTCTTAAATAAAATCTTTGTTGACTTTAGTTTCCAGCAAACGCAATTGCCTCTATACCTCAGAGTTATCTTCTCTGGCCTGTTACTGTAGCACCACACTGATTGAGAGGAAAACTACAACGTTTGAAGCTTTGGAACTAGCTGTAGAGCTCTTTTCCAACGTCTCCTGGTATAACGTTGAAGACGTGGTAGTGAAAATGTATTTGTTGGCAAGGTAGTTTAAATTGAGGTGGCCCTTAAAAGAACCAATGAGATTAATGGTTAAGTAGGGAACGTAAATTCTTATATTGGCCCCGAAAAGGGCCAGTGGTGAATCTTCTAGCTATTCTTTATCATTATTCTTGATCATGGAGAGCTGGTTGCGGGTAGCTTAACTCTTACCCTCGAAGTCTCTGTGTACGGAGACCGCGACGGAGGGAGGTACGCCGCTGACCAAAAAATATCTCGTCTTTAGCTCGTTCCCCGGATAATCAACCGCTCATCGTTTGTCAGGAAAGTGGGCCTGGAGAATACCTTCTTTGTAGGTATGCCGTTGGGAGGACCACTACGAAGGAGGCCATTGAAGCTGCCCGTACTTTTCAGGGCTATCTTCCCTGGTTTGCATTTAAAGTAGAAAATTCGTTGACGGCACCAGGCCAGTTAGTTGAACGGCCAGAAAGCTCTGAAGTGTTAAGGCAGGTTGTGCTCTAGCTAGACATGTCTCCTGGTATTCCGCCGGAGACGTTGACGTTCCACACACGTTTTCATGTAAGTAGTAGATTACGACACTTGGCCGGAAAGTTTATGGCTGTGAGGTTATGACGGACGAGGCGAAGCCGAAGCCGTCATAAGTCGCATGCCATCGACTCAAACTGTCCGGCCGAGTATCGTATAGTACTTTTCTCCCTGCCCGAGCCGAAAGTACGTTTTTAATTAATAATACCTGTACACACAGCATATGTTCATATGTATGGGTGTTAAGGATGTATGCGCAACTAGTGTGAGCTTACGAGCTGACAGCTCGTTGCTCGATTATGCTTGCTGCTGTGCTGCATGTATGAATGATTGAATGTCTTTTATTTCTTGAATATAGAATTTTACTTGTCAGTTATTATTTTATTCAAAAATTGAAAAATTGACTTAAGTTTTCATTCTGCAGTTTTAAAAAAATTGTAAAAATTTTCTTGAGACTTCGTTAACAAATTCAAAGCGAGTTTGATACAATTACGTATTGTTTCATAAAGTTTTCTAAATGTTCCTTGTCCATATGTCTTTTGATTTTCTTTATTTTCTTCGCATCTTGATGTACACTTTATATTGCACAAATTTCAGCTCTTCTACAAATTAAAAAATGTTTCGATTTGATGTATAAAACTTTTCATTTAGATACGTATGGAAGGATTCACAATTATTTGTAGTACGGCAGATCGAATTAAGCCCAAATCGTTTGAGAAAGTCATAAAATTTAGTCACTTTTGCATTACTGGGTGTCATAGTTATTAGATCTTTAGTAAAACATTCGTCCATCATGTGAGGGTTTAAAAAAAGCAAGCCAAAAAAGCTTGAAAAAATGCCTATTTCAGAATCTTTACATTTATAATCAAGTTCAATGACCTATTGTTCTTCTAAATGGTATAGATGTACATTTCTCCGTTACGTTACGTTGATTCAAAATTTGATTATTATGCTCATAGTAAAACATGTATTGCTTCAACCAAGTGCTGTACTAGTTAATATTCTACCGCAATATGTATGTTAGGTGTATGGAAACCAATTTTACCATACGCTTCAATGATTCGGGAACCAATTTGACCATAAGCCCTAATGACTCAATGAACAGCGGGAGTGTACGTAACTTTTCATAAATTTGGTAACCAATATGTCTACGCCCGTATACTGTATACATGTATACGTGTTGCACGACCTGGTCATTACATACACATTCATATGCATACATGTATGTAAAAAAACCTGCATAAAGTATTAAATATGTATAATACGACAACTTTACCTTTAAAAGCAAAGAAAAATCTCGTATTTCGGAAGGGAAGCAAAGTTGGCTAAAAGTAATAATTTTCACGCGTTTTCTAAGTGAGAACTACATGATCAAGATGCACAAATATAGAGGAGTTGGACTGCACAAACATAACCTTAATTATTTCCTTTTTTGACTGGATCTTGAAAAGAAGGGGTAAAAAAATTTTTTCTTTTTTATGCCTTATTTGAAAAATTAATATGGACATTTACAAAAATCTTTGAAAAACTTTTTTTTCTCAACATAACCTCTCAAAATTCGAAAAACAGTCATATCTCGAAAGAGAAGCCAGATACGCCAAAAATAATTTTATGTATAGGAAATAATTATTGAGTTGCAAAAATATATATTACACGGATTCATACAAACAATCATAATAACTCGAAAAATAATAAATCATATCTCAAAGGCAAGGCTACATCTTACATATCCTAGCTATAAATTAATTCATTTGCTATTCTCTATCATNATTAATTTTAAGATCAGTAGAAATTAGTTATGAGCACAAATAGATTTTAATATTAAATTATAAATAATCATAGTAAACGAATTGACTGAAAATTTACAACTTTACAATGGATAATAGCCATACGTCTATTGTTTTCCTCAATTGCAATCAGATAATATGTAGAGTGGAGTATTTTACCTTCATGGTTGCCAAAATTCAAATAAATTTGTATTTGTCGGATACAATGATTTTAACAAGAGTTTATTGTACAGATATGGTGTCATATCAAATGCACGAATAGTAATTTTCAGTGAAAGGAATTTTTGTTTCGCGTAACTGAATAAAAGTACTAATAAAAAACAGTATGTAAAACACACAGTGTAAAACAGTGTCTCAAAAAATGTCATAAATTTTTTTTGTAGCTCAGGAAGAAAACACATAGTTTGTACATTATATAAAATATGTCATTTTGTTGCTGTCTTTCCCTCTTTTGCACGTGCGTATTTGTATGTAAGTTTGTATGTATTTATTCAGTCAAATCATAAAAAATGTTCAATGAATTTCAATAATCCAAGGCTTGGAATTATTTCTCTCATTTTCGTGAGAGTTCAAGAAATTACAATTTTATACGATATTAAGGTACTAATTATAATTTTTGTGTCCCTAAAAAAAGATTCTTATTAAAACTAATGACTTACAATTCTGATCTTATTTTTAAATTATTAAATGAGGTTCAATAATCTTGCTCAACTGTTTTCTCGTAATATTGACACAATATATATGTCTGATAGGCGATGTCTTAGTAAGTTAACTTTATGATACCTAATTTTAAGTTAGTATGACTATTCATCTTTGTGTATTATTTTTTTAATCTATGAATGAATTTTAACTTTATTGACTTTATGTATGCATAATGAAATTTGCTGATATAACTGCTAATTTTTTCTGCAAGTCACTGTACATCTTTGTTTTAATACGATGACTTCCGAAATTTCATATTTTAGTGTTTTCTTTGTTTTAGGGTTGTGTCATCGTTTTCATCTATTCTTATATTTTTCGATTTAAAATAGCTTAGATCCCCATTCTCATGGTTTATTATTACTTACAACTACGACAGTTTTATTATTATCATATACCAAATCTTGAATACAAAATTAAAATGGAGAAATCGAACTAAAATCTAAAAATACATTCTATAAATTAGTTCTTATGCTTCACTAACTATTTTTTTGTTTTTATCTCAGTGCTTTGAAATTTCTCTTTTTTCTTTTTTCTTTTTTTTTTCTCATTCTTACATCTTACTTTCAGATAAAAATGAGTTTAGTTGTTAGTGTGTTATCAGTAGAGAATTCAATATCTTAAAACGTAAGCAATTAATACGATTCACATATTTAATTTGAAAATAATTTAGAGAAATCTAAATCTTTTAAAAGCGACTGATAAGACTTCGTACTGTTGAAATTTGATTGAGTCTATTCCTAACACTAACTTTTATGACCCCTGGAACAGGTAAGTAACTTTAAAGCGTACTATATACAATTTTTAACATAGCAGTGCTAGTAAAAATATGTCAAGACAAGGTCCCTAAACTTTCATTAAAATTACTTTTATAAAAAAAAAAAAAACCAAAATTCATTTAACTACCGATTACCAAATTTTAGATGATATTTTATTTTCTTAATTTTCGTTACATCAAAGTATGATAGTAGTATAAAAAAGAGTATTAAAATTATAATTGTATCCGAAAGTATTTAATCATCGTTTTTTTGTTCATATTTTGATAAATTGAAATAAGGTATTAATATTTGCTGTAATGATCCAGAATTACTATAGTTGTTTTTATAAAAACGAGAAGAAAAACATTTGATACTGATGATATGTGCTTGACAAGTTAAAAAAAATTATAAATTATTCAAAACATAATGTTATCGTCACTTCCCATAATGAATACACTTAAATCTCAAACAACAAAATTTTTAATCATTTACCAAAAGAAATGAACGCTAACTATAGCATAAATCATGGAACTTATAAAGAAGTTGATGAGTCTGACGATGATATCTTACTAATATGTAAAGCAACATCACAAAAACCCCTGTTATCTCTATTCACAAAAACTACTGAGCCGATCGTGCTTAAATTTAGTATACTAATTCTTAGCACTTCCTACATAGTTTTAGTATAGTTTTTATTTAAAAAAAAATCAATAACAATAGCTATAAATAAGCTCAAAAATTTGCAAAAATTCGCTAGCTTTTACTTTAGTTCAGTAGAATCGGCTAGGTGGTGTAAAGATACAATCAAAGCTACCTGCAACAGAAGTAAGTGGATCTGGTTATAGTACCCCTCAAGCAAATTATTAAATACCATAAACGTTTACCAGTATTGCATCATGAATAGATTTTTGAGTCTAGCAGCTGAGTATCGCGGCTACCGATGACAACTTTTCTACAATTTACAAGTGACTTACGTCGAATTTTATCCTGTATCTCAGCATACTCATGGACTTATATTCTCTAGGCCCACTTCTCCAACCAACAGAGAGCTGTTAGTTATTCGGGGAGCGACCCGTAGACGAGATATACTTTGGCCAGTGGTGTACTTCCCTTCAGTATGATCTGCATACGCAGGGCTCCTAAGATAAGAGTCAAGCTACCCACAGTTGGCTCTCCATCATCAAGTATGATAATATGGAATGACTGGAAGTGTATCACCACTGGCCTTTTTTAGGGCCATCATAAGTTTGTACGTTCCCTAAGTAACCATAAATCTCATCAGTTCCTTTGAGGGCCATCTACCGTTAAACTAACTTGCCCACAAAGACATTTTTGCTACTATTTTTGGCGATGATTCGTCCACTAAAAGACTATGGAAAGCCGGCCACTATTCAACCAAGTCAGTTATTTACTGGCAGACGTCACGAGCGGAGTTGTTCGTTGCAAGGCTGAGAACCGCGGTGACCGACGACCCTATATTACCCTTTTGACTCTAAGCATTCAGCCGAGGAGAAGCTTATGGATGAGTTTTTCTAAAAGTTCAGCAAGGCAGTGGAAAGCCTGTGAATTATTCGGAAAGTTGTGGTGCTTGGTGAGGGCCTTCGGGATTTTTCTAAAAACTGTGGAGTGTCAGCGGTGAATTGCTTCTATTTTGTTGCCCAACCGCATGACAAGTCCCATAAATTTTAGACTACCTTTAGATTGAATTAACAATCAAATAGCATTTTTAGAATGTGAATCCGACAAAAAAAACTAAGAGAAGTAGATATCATATAATGGAATGAAGCGTCAATGATTCCGAAAAAAGGTTTGGAAATAGTGGATGGAACATTGAAAGATTTTCGTGATAACGATTCACATTTTAAAGGAAAAACAATATTAGGTGGAGATTTCAGACAAACTTTACCGCTTTTAAAAATAACTTCAAAATCAGCTTTTATAGAAAAAGAAGAAAATAAGGTACTCTTATTTATGAAAACTTTTCAACATTTTTGAATAAAATAAAACACAAATCACCGAATGAAAAATTATTTTCATTTTCATGGATATAGAAGGTAAAATTGATTCGCTTACAATACCATATGAATGGAAAACGAAAGCCTTTGGTAGTAAAATTTTTAATAAACAAATATTTCTTTCATAAATTGAGTTATTTTAACATCACAAAACGAATACACTCAATTAATAAACAATAAAGTACGAAACACTATGGAAGGAACTGCTACATCCTACTACAGTATTGATTATGCAACAACACAAGAAACATATGAATTTGACGAAAATATAAATTTATTTTTTTCTAAAGTTTTAATCGCACTTTATAGAGGGTTACCACCTCATGCAATAAAATTAAAAAAAAAAATTAGTAGTCATGTTGATAAGAAATTTAAGTATCATAGACGAATTATGTAATGAAACTCGTTTATACGGAACAAAATTATATAAGTATAAAATTAAAGCTGAAGTCATTACAGGTTAAAACAAAGAACAAACAGTATTTATACCAAGATTTATTAAATATCGGGGATTATTCTTGTTTACTTTTTATTTTACATAAAAAAGAGTTTCTATTAATTTTGGCTTTTTCTACGACAATAAGCAGATCACAGGGCAAATGTCCAGATCCTATAGGATTATATTTAAAAAAACCTTTATTCTCACATGGCCAATTATATGTAGCTTTATCTTGATAAACAAATTCAAAAAATATTTTTATTCAAAATGATTCTAAACATGAATCAAAAATAAAAATTATTGTCTGGCATAAAATTTTTAAAATCTACCAATATTTGTGATAAATACCGATGTCGTAATCATATCGTGACATAAAAATATCTATTATAAAATGTATTATATCCTTAAGACATTTAAAACTTTTTATTTTCAGACATTAAAATTTCAAATGTAAGTATTGCATGTTAATATTTGAAGATTACTGATTAAACATTAAAAAAAATTCAACGGAACACTTGAAGAAGCACCAATTTGAAAAAATCTATACATGTGACACCTGCAACAACAGTTATAAAAGAGTTTATTACTTAAAAAGGCACCGCGTAGCACACGAAAAAGCCATCAACAAAAATATTTGTCGACAATGTGGAATAGGATTTTGTAAAAATGTTTCTCTACAGAGACATTTGAATTTACAAAAAATTAAATAAGTGATTTTTAAACAATATACTTTGTCAATTAAATAAATGCCTTAAAAAAACTGCAATAAACTGTTCTGAAATGTAAATATACTTGTACCACTTAAAAACTCATTGGTTTATGAGCTATTTTATTTCTAGACAACATTGTTCATTGGGCAAGGGGGAAAGTGTAGGACAGTATGGAGAATGGTGGTGAAACGTGGGGAAGGGTTGGGCAGCGTGGGAAAGTTTATAACAACTGCTTAAGCTCAAAAATAAAAGAAAAATGAGGTAAATCGTGGGGAAAGGTGAGGAAGCGTACGGAAGGGAGGGGCAGCGGGAAGGGTCGGGCAGGTTGGGGAAGCAAATCTTAGGGTGAAGTGAAAACATCTGCCAAATATAAGAAGATATATATACATATGTATGTTTCCATACAGAAATGTAAAAGTCAAAATTATTATTTTTAAAGACAAAAAATAATATGACTACAGTTGTTTAAAAGTCAAATGAATGATACAGATACTGTTTGATTAAAGTTTCCTATGTTAAAAAACGATGAGTCACGTGATGAAGCCTGTTAATTCGTTGCGTGATTGGCTGAGACTGATCAAGCGCGGGTAGATTTGAAAATGAGATTTTTAAAAATCCGTGAACAATCAGTTTAATTTGTAGGTTGATAAATATTACAATATTACGTGTTACGACAAAGATATAATTATTGTATTTTTTTTTAAATACAGAAAATGAATGTTTGATTAAATTTTAGGGGTTGGCGCGTGGAGCGTGCAGGGGGCGCAGCCCTCAAGTTTTATTAAAAAAAATATTACATACATGTACATAGATGAAGACAAAAGAAATTTTAAATAGAGTGTTCAACGATTTTGTATCTGTGTTTTTTCATTGTTACTGACAAACCCTTTGAAATTGAATTAACAAGTCTGTGTTCTTATATTTTATTAAATAAGTTAAAAATAACTCATCTGGTAACAAATACGTACGAGAAAAATTACATTTTTATGAAGGTAATAACTTGTAAAGCATGTGAAGAAACGAGGCTATAGAAATACATTAAATAGAAAGCCTGAAAAATCGAGACAAACAATAAAAGAAACCTATATTTCATATTTAGCTAAGGCTACTTGAAGTCAATGCTTTAGAGATATTCGTATTAAAGAGAAATTCATATTTACAATTTTTTTAAAATTTCTAATCAGTAGGAAGTTTGTTTATAGTCTGGAATTGTATACATTGAGTATACTTATGTACTGTTTCTTACGTAAGTCTATCTGTAAGAATGAATTCACAATAACAACTATGCATAGTTAAAAAAACATTTACTTCTCTGTTAAATATTTTTTTTAATTTTATAAGATCAAAAGAAGTGCTTGTGTACATTCGTACTATGTGGTTGTAAAATGGCTCAACAAAATAAACCATAAAACGACATATGACATTATTAGATGCTACAATACAGCTTTACAATCGCTTGAATGTTAGATTTTTTCTAAAAATTTTAATTATCGATAAAATTAAAAAATAATGGATGATGTGATTCTAAGTTCTTATAGGACTTGTAGATAGAAGTCAATTAATTGTTAACTGACAATATTTAACAGATTACTGGCGATTAAAAACGATGTCAACTTATGTTGCGTTTCATTAATAATGACAAATTTTTCTATTAACTTACTTATTTGTTGCTTAAAGTTTTGTACTTTAGCAGTCCTGCATCTGGTATTTTCTAGGATGTCTAGACAATACGTTAAGAATTATTTTTTTACTTTGCCTCAAATAACTTCAGGTTCTATTTAATGCTTTGACTTTGTTATTTTACAATAATAAGTAAAGATACAGATACATTAACAGAAATACTAGATTCGGTGGAAGTAAGTAACTACTTCTTTGTGTCAGACATCTTTAAACCAAGATATGATGGTGGTCTGAGCTTTGTGAAAAAAACTGATCATAAGTTATTCAGCTGTGTTAGTTGAAGTTGTACATTCAAACATATCTATTAACACAGCGTTTGATTAAGTTTCCGTCAATAAAATCAGTATATTGCATCTAGACTATAAAAAAAAGTTTCATTGTATCGTTAAAGGTTAATAATAAATATAGAAGTTAACGCTGAGTTCTCTCGTGTTTTAAAATTTGACAAAAGTTTTAACTATATAATTTATACGTAACTTTATAATTTTTATCATATCGCAGATATAATGCAATTACAGTTTATTTAAATTTCTCACGAGTGCTTTTTTATTCAATGGTATATATGAAAAGAAAAATAATCATCTTCAATATTCCTGCTCTTAAAAACAGCTTCGTGCAAAAAGACCTTAGTTTTGCGCAGTTTCACGGTACCTAGCTGTTGTACGTTATACATAAATAGTATTTGACTTCTAAGTTAAGAATATATATAAAATAAATTAGACAATATTACTAGTAGACTAATTGAATTTTTTTTAAATATTTATGTAATGCAGATATTGAGTATGTGAAAGCATAAATATACTTATTATTTTTCTAGTATTTAGACATAAGCCTTTAACAGCTCAGGATGGGAAAACAAAACTATGACATAATAATAGTATTACTACTTTAGCTGAAACCCTTTTTTTTAAATAATATTGTTCTTGTGTTATAGGAAAAGAACATGTCTGCAGGTTCATTGGCTGTGGAAGAAATGATAGGTTCAACTATGTCGTCATGCAACTTCAAGGAAAAAACTTAGCGGAATTGCGTCGTGCTCAACCTAGAGGAGCCTTTTCATTGTCAACTACACTGCGTTTAGGTCTTCAAATTGTAAAAGCAATAGAAAGTATTCACCAAGTGGGCTTCCTTCATAGAGACATTAAGCCTGTAAGTTGTTTTTATTTAAATCTTTCGTATGTAGTTCTTCACTTCACTGCTTGATCACTATACTTATAAAGGTAATTTTTTTCGTTTGTTAAGCGTAATATTGATTAACTGAATACACTTAATAGATGGTAACTAAATTTTCTCTTAATGTTTTCTCCATGATAATATTAATTGTGTTATTTTTGAAGTGAGAACTTCTTGAGGCGCGCCTCGGTTGAGGACCAAAACGGTAAAAACGTACGTGCGTACGTACGTATATACTGCAGCTCGGGGACGCTCAAGTTTCATCAATCGCCTTCGTATTTCGATACATATATATAGTCAGCATGTAGTTCTATGCATATTCCTATTGCTGTGATGCCGTGCCGTAATGTGTTACTACGTGCAGTGTCCACGAATAAATTGTATAGTGTATACATGCACGTCTGTATGTGTGTGTAATTTGTTAAGAAAAACAGAATTATGAATGCAACTTAGTGCTCTCGATTGCTGCAGAAAACCAAAGACGTGACCGCCATAGTACCGCCATTGGAACTGACTTTCTGCGGCAAGAGTTAATGCACGCTAAGCGGTAAATTCAAGCATACTAAAACTAATTAACCAAATCATCTTCAACCATCTAACCAAATAACCCTATACTCCAAACAAGCAAAACCCAACACTATTTAAAAAATACTCTCAACTTCTAAATATATTATTAAATTATACTCGAAAGGTTGCAAACCTTTTAAATGAAAATCAAAATAACTTGCATGACATGAATAACATAAGCAAAAATAACCAAAGACACCAAAGTGCTTACTATCCAATTTATTAATTAATAAAAATATAATATATTACTACAGCCCGTATCCTCATATGACCAAAGGCGATTTCTGGTCAGTTAATAAATTATTAGAATAAAAAATAAATGACACGAGTGCCTATAACGCAATGACCTGGGGCGCTTACAGGCCATTTTCTTATTAGATAAACGAAGTGCCTATCACAAGATGACCCAGGTCGCTTACTGCCAGCTTTGTTTATAAATAAACTAAGCGCCTATCCCCATATGATCCAAAGCGCTAACTGGCCACTTTGTTTATAAATGAACTAAGCGCCCATCCCCATACAACCCAAGGCCCTTACTGGCCAGTTTATTAATTAATAAAATAAACATTAACAACCCAAGCGCCTATCACCAGATGAATCAGGGTGCTTACTGGCCACTATGTTTATAAATAAACTAAGCGCCTATCAACAAATAACCCGAAGTGCTTACTGGCCAGTTTGTTTATAAATAAACTAAGTACCAATTACCAAATGACCCATAGTGCTTACTGGCCACTTTGTTTGTTAATAAACTAAGCGCCTATCACTAGATGACCAAGGGCACTGACTGTCCAGTTTATTGATACATAAAATAAAAATCACCAACACAAGCGCCTATTACCAGATGACCCAGACTGCTTACTGAAAAGTTTATTAATTAATTTAATAAAAATTGACATCACAAGCGCCTATTACCAGATGGTCCGGAGTGCTTATTCGCCATTTTATTAATTAAAATAATAGAAATCAACAACACAAGAGCCTATCACTTAATAACCTAGGGCGCTTACTGACCAGTTCATTAATTAACAAAACAAATTAATAACACAAGCGCCTACCACCAGATGACCTAGGGTGCTTACTGGGGTTTATTAATAAATAAAATAAAAATTATCAACACAAGCGCCTATCACCAGATGACCCAAGGCCCTTACTGGCCAGTTTATTAATTAATAAAATAAACATTAACAACCCAAGTGCCTATCACCAGATGACTCAGGGTGCTTACTGGCCACTATGTTTATAAATAAACTAAGCGCCTATCAACAAATAACCCGAAGTGCTCACTGGCCACTTTGTTTATAAATAAACTATACGCTTGTCACCAGAAGACCCATGTTGCTTTATAGCCACTTTGTTTATTAACAAACTAAGCGCCTATCCTCAAATGATCTAGGGCGCTTACAGGACATTTTGTTAATAAATAATCTAAGTGCTTATCACCAGATGACCTAATGTTCTTACTGGCCAGTGCATTGGTTGATCAAATAAAAATTAACAACACAAGCCCTTATTACCTGATGACCCGGGCCCATGCTGGACATTTTATTAATAATTAAGCTAAGCGCCTATCAGCAGATGACTCAAGGTGATTACTGGCTACTTTGTTTATACATAATCTAAGCACTTTTCACCAAATAACCTGAGGTTCTTACTGGCCAGTTTATGAATTAATACAATAAAAATTAACAACTCAAGCGCCTATCACTGAATAACCCAGGGTGCTTACTGGCCACTTTGTTAATTAATAAACTAAGCACCAATTACCACATGACCCATAGTCCTTACTGGCCACTTTGTTCATTAATAAATTAAGTGCCTATCACCAGTTGACTCGGGGCGTTTACTGGGTACTGTGTTTTTAAATAAACTAAGGGCCCACTACCGGATTACCTGGGGCGCTGATTGGCCATTTTATCAATCAATAAATTAAAAATTAACAAGACATGCGCCTATTACCAGATAAATCGGGCACTTGCTGGCCAGTTCATTCATTCATAATATATAAAGTTGTTTTTTTGTCTCTCCAGTATTCTTTGTCTAGACCCTAACAAACCCACATTAACCCTTTACATAATTTTCTTGCCTACAGCATATTTGCTGCCTGTCTTAAGTTTTCAATACGATTTCAGTCGAAAAACGTAGATGGTCTCAATGAACACAAAAATTTTTATTACATTTGTAGTATGTATATATTTACTTATATAATAATATTCATAAAATATTAAATAGTATGCTTATTAATTTATCCGTATTGATTTTTTTTTGTATTCGTGAGAACGTAGTTTCTGGTGTCACAAATTTTTTAGTGAGTTATGTCATTGTTAAACTATAATCAATTTCTCTATGTTTATTTAAGGCATAACATGAATACGTATATGAATATAGTTTATTCTCACTTATGTTATGTGTTCAAAAAATATTTGTACAAATTTTAGCTACAACTTTACATGGACGTTGATTGTTACCTATATATCTCATTCTAAAAGCTAGCATGTCTTTTATTTAGGTCATTGGCTCATACGTGTTTAAGAAACTCTTGAAACATTTTATTTTATTATAAATAANAAAAAAAAAAAAAAAAAAAAAAAAAAAAAAAAAAAAAAAAAAAAAAAAAAAAAAAAAAGAAACTATGCGAAAACCATTTCAAAATTATAAAAAATTAGCATGCAAAATTTTAGCAAAATCGGTTTATTAGTTTTTGCGGTTAGCGATTACAATGGTTTTAGTGACCTTGCTTTATATATTAGTAAGATTACACGTACGTGTTGCTGTCTAAATATTTTAAATACAGATTACGCCTATCTCTAACGTAATTTTGTAGCAGGTTATCCAGTATTTTAAAACGTATGTCAGCATACCACAATAAATAGTGGCTCGAGTCGGCTAAATAAAAATTTAAAATTCGGGTAAAGAAAAATTTAATTTTACATAAAGAGTCTTGTCTAAGACTAACAAACTGGTAACTAATTAATAACTTTAAGCAGTGTTGCTCACTAAAGTTGACGAGGACGAGGATGAGGATGATCGCAATTTGTTTTAAATGTAATTGTTTTAAGGATGGTGACATCAAAATAAATTTACGTGATATTGTTTAAGGCAAAGTTATACGTATCTTCAATGTAGTTCTGTATAATATAAATTTAAACGAATTATAATGGATTGTTTTAATAATACATCTTCAGTCTTTGCAGTATGTGGCCTGAAGTTACTCAAAAAAAGCTACAGCTTTTGGTACATAATTCTAAACGCCCCATAACACCTATGTAAAAATTTAAAATTGTGGAGTTGCTATTTAATTGAGTTAGCAACATGCTTTGTTATTTCAGCTACGAGTTCTTTGAAATTTATTTCACCATAAATTTTAACCTGAATGCAATGACTTAGTTTTATAAATAGTGATACAATTTATAAGAGGTCAAGTAACGAAGAATAACAAAATTAAGAAACATTAAGTTTTTGCGGCTTTTACGGTATTACTTGATATTCCTTTATTCCTTCTATAAAATAATAGTAGTTTTCCTACGAGTTTGAAAAGTCTTTGTTTGCGAACCAAGAGGTTTGCGGCCCGAGCCGAAGGCGAGGTCCGTAACGAGGTTCGTAAAGGAGACTTTTCGAACGAGTATCGGAAAACTGCTTTTTTGCCCGAGGAAGTACCAGCCTCCCAAAACCACCCGAGGGCGGAAAATAAATTTTTTTCATCCGAACAAGACTGTTTTTTCGAGAAAGTAGTATAATGAGGAATAAAATACAATCACTTATCATTCATATTAACGTGCGATAATACTTTTTTTTGTCTGTTAACGCAA
The DNA here is from genome assembly GCF_000648655.2 of Copidosoma floridanum. The sequence continues at coordinate 212,797 of NW_019379615.1, read as the reverse complement.
GGTATTTTTCTTTCGTACGTGTCCTTTGATAAAAACAACTTTTTCTAAAATGGGTATGGTTTTCCACTGTTAGTCTGATGATTTAAAAATCTGTAATGATTTTTATAAATAAAGTTTTACTAATCATACGTAGTTTTTTCGTTGTCAAACATATTACTATCTACTTTAATCAACTTTTTAAGTAAAACAATAAAAAAAAACATGACAAGTTAATAGATAGTAACAAAGAATAAAATATATATAATTATTCAAATCAGCTCTGTTTGCATGAAGTCTAATATTTATATGTTGCAATTGGCACTTACGAGTAGGCACGCAAAGCTTGCAGAGAGCAAAGCCCTAATTTTGTGTGTGTGTGTGTGTGTGTGCGTGCGTGTGTGTGTATGTTTGTGTGCAACTACAGGTGAGTTATGGAATTATAAGTACACAGCGGCCCCCTGTCTCGGCTTCGCCCGAGACTCACTAAATGGAACACCGTAGTGTGTTGACATGTAATATGAAACGTTTTCAGTTAAAAATTTTACATCTAGTTTTGACACTTCTCAGAACAAAAATCTTCTTATTACAAACATATTTGTTCGGAATGCATTCAATTTCTTTGGTCAAGTAAAAAGCTGTAAAAAGTGAAAAAAAATAATTATTCTGAAAAGTACCGCGCATTCCCTATATCATAAAATAATCGTTGGCCTTAAAAGGCCGTTGATTTTCAGTTTCTCCTTTATCATCTACGAACAGGGCTATTTTTTAAACCGGTAAAGATTCAAAGCTCACAAAAAATACATCATTAAAACATTTTTTTCTCTTATTTCACAAGTGTATTACCAGAGCAACAAAGTCCTAGAGCTTAATCTCTACGTTTTTTATCGCAACAAAAATACAAATACATATTCTACCTATTTGAAAATGTGAAAGATTCAAGAAATAACTATAAGGGTTATAGTGACAAGCTGATCCCTCTCTTAATAAATTCTTTTGTCATTTTCTTGACGCCTAAAATTGTATTCATAACACGGATTTCAAGTTTTCATTCTGATTCGACTTCTTGCGACTTGGCATAGTTGAGACTCTTGTGAGCCCTAAAGGCAATTTTTTCAACTTTATCAAGTTGTAACATATTTGTAGGCAAGGTAGTTCGACGTCCGATGAACCTGAAAAGGGCCGGTGAGCTCCTTAAGTAAAGTCTTTCTTGACTGAAGTTTCCAGCAAACGTGACTGCCTGGATACCTCATAGTGATCTTCTCGAGCCTGTTATTGTAGCACCACACTGTTTGGGAAGAAAACTACACCATTTGAAGTTTTGGAGCTAGTTGTAGAGCTCTTTCCCAACGTCTCCTGGTATAACATCGAAGACGGTGTCTAAAGCACGTTCTTTTTTTGCTGACTCAATTTTTTTGGTGATCTAAGGTGGAAAGGTTGGTTCGTGGTGCTTGTCCGTTGGAAACTGTCCCGTTGACTGACGTTTATTATTTTTTCTTCATAGCTGTAAGATTCTTCAAGCGCAGACCTTAGAGAGGATCGGTAATTCCTGGTTGAATGCTTAGAGTCGAGAGGATAATATCGGGTCATCAGCCACCAGGGTTCCCAGCCTTGCAAGGAACAACTCTGCTCGTGAGGTCTGCCAGTGAATGACTGACTTGGTTTAATAGTAGCCGGCTTTACATAGTCTTTGAGTTGACGAATCGTTTCCGGAAATCGTAGTAAAAATGTATTAATTGGCAAGGTAATTTACACTTAGGTGGCCCTTAAAAGAACCGATGAGATTGATGGTTAAGTAGAGAACGTAATTGCTTATAATGGCCGAAAAAGGCTGGTGGTGAAACTTGCAGCTATTCCTCATTATTATTTTTGATGATGAAGAGCCAGCTGCGGGTAACTTGACGTTTATCCTTTGAGTCTCTGTGTACGGAGACCTTACAGGGAGGAAAGTACGCCGCTGACCAAAGAATATCTCGTCTTCAGGTCGTTCCCCAGATAACCAACCGCTGATTGGTAGTCAGAAAAGTGGGCCTGGAGAATACCTTCTATAAAGATACGCCGTTGGTACGAACACTAAGGCAGCCGTAGTGGCTGCCCATACTCTTCAGGGCTGTCTTCCCTGGCTCGCATTTGATGTAGAAATTTCTCTGATGTTACCAAGTCGGATAGTTAAACGGCTACAGAGTTCTTAAGTGCTGGAGTAGGTTGTGCTCTGGCTAGAAGCGTTTCCTGGAATTCCATCGGAGACGTTGACGTTCCGAACGCCTGTTTTTCCGTGGCTTTCATTTATTTTGGGGATTCGGGGTGATAACCGATTTATTTTGCTTGCTTGTGAAAGAAGAGTGCCATCGGTAGCCGGGATGTCCAGCTGCACGACGAACTCCACTGTTCTTGGTGTAGAGCCGATGATCGACTACGATAATTGCCCGCTCGATGGGGCATCTTATAACCACTCTTTACTATATTTGGTTGCAGGTGGCTTCAATTTTACGTCGAGTCTACCTAGCGGATCCTACTAAACTAAAGTGTAAAGGTAGTTTATTTTATTAAAACTTTGAGCTTATTTGTTGTTATTGTTATTTAAAAAAAAAAAAAAAAAAAAAAAGAAACTATGCGAAAACCATTTCAAAATTATAAAAAATTAGCATGCAAAATTTTAGCAAAATCGGTTTATTAGTTTTTGCGGTTAGCGATTACAATGGTTTTAGTGACCTTGCTTTATATATTAGTAAGATTACACGTACGTGTTGCTGTCTAAATATTTTAAATACAGATTACGCCTATCTCTAACGTAATTTTGTAGCAGGTTATCCAGTATTTTAAAACGTATGTCAGCATACCACAATAAATAGTGGCTCGAGTCGGCTAAATAAAAATTTAAAATTCGGGTAAAGAAAAATTTAATTTTACATAAAGAGTCTTGTCTAAGACTAACAAACTGGTAACTAATTAATAACTTTAAGCAGTGTTGCTCACTAAAGTTGACGAGGACGAGGATGAGGATGATCGCAATTTGTTTTAAATGTAATTGTTTTAAGGATGGTGACATCAAAATAAATTTACGTGATATTGTTAATGAGGACGAAACAAAGGTTATCTTAAACGTAAACGTTATTCATCAAACATTTAATCTTGTGATTCAATAATAGTCATAGAAAATGCCATCTGTAAAGGAATTTTTTCTGTAAAGATTTGACCCATATATCTCTCTCTCTCTCTCTCTCTCTTTCTCTTTCATCTATTTTTATGCACTCGGGTGAGAAGAAGATAACGTTTCCTCTCGCTGTAGAATTACGTATACACATGCCACTGCAGCCTGGGGCTACATATTGACGGACAAAGCGTCTCGTGGGGATCTTGAGCCAAGTGTGTGTGTCCTCTCCCCGTCGCATGTGCGCTCTGGTGTTATGTCACGGAAGTTATGCCTTTTTTCATCCACGATTCAGGTATACGACTGAGGAGAAAATGGCTGCTGCTTTTATTCTAATATATTTATGTGTTTCTCATGATAAGAATTTCTATATTTGCATCGTGAATTGAAATTTTTGTAATAAATGATATCTGAAAATGTTGGTCTTATTAAAAAAGGGAGTTCGAACTTACCTTATGAATAAAATGTTGGCGGTAACCAAAAAATCTCAATTGGACGTCATCGGCATATTTGCTTCGGTTAAAAAAACCGTACAATTTGATTTTGTTTCTATAAAAATTATTCGGTTTTCTTACCTTTCTGAACAATACACTTTCGGTAAAATTCACCTCCCCCCCCCCCAGATAGAACCAAAAATCTAAAAAAATATTAGCAACTAATCATAAATTTTTAAATAAATAAATTAAGTTAGCTTCTGATTTAGACAAAACTATTTTTCTTGCATTCCTCGAGAAATTCTGTAAGGAAATATTTTTTCCTTACTGAAAAACATAAGATTGAATCGTATTTTTTCTTTTCGGGCAATAAACTAAGTAGCCACTTTTACAGCCAGTGATATCGCGCGGGGTGCGGGAAGTGGGAAGAGACTAACAAATTATATGTCGATATAAACTATACGTATATACTTACAGCGGACGCTATAAATGTGTAGGTAGTGCTAACGGTGCGCGGTGCAGGGAAGACGAGCTACAGTCCGAGTACAACCGAAGGAGGTTGAACAAAAGAGAGGTGTATAGTACTTTGGTAATCGCGCATGAAGAGAGAGATAGCTGCTTGCGGCGATGTATATAGCTTTATACACGGCTGTATTACTTGTATTACTTAGTGGGTTTGGAAAAAAGTTTTGTTACACTTTTTTTGGTGTAGCCCCCATGCGCCCAAAACTCATAATGCTAGAAAAGGAATTTCGTTCAAAAACCTAGTCAGCAGTTTATCAACCTATATACCTTCGTAGGCTGCTGTTTTCAATTTTTCAAAGCCCCTTTACACGTAAATAACATTGAAAAAACATGGCGCTTCCAAAAAAAGAAACCATTACAAAATAACGATTTTTTTTTGTTGCCAAGGCGATGTGGTTTCCTCGAGCAACTCAAGAATGCAAGAACTTGAAAAACTTCAAATATTTAAAAAATACAAGCTTTGGGAAAACAGTGATGGGAATTTAAAAAATTTTCAACAGGCGAAAGGGTAGACAATCGATCCTGAAAACGCCGCAGCATAGGGAGAGACAGAGATCAAAAAAGGAATGTTAAAACAGAGGGGAGAGGAGGAGAGGGGGAAAGACAAGTGGAAGAGTACAAAGGAGAACACCATTTGATCCACAAAGTAGATAGAGGCTTCAAGTGTCTGCAGCGTATACGAGATCAGGCACTGAAGATCGCGTTGTTTAAAAAATCACGTGGATTCTACACTCAAGCGTCGCGTATGCTCAAAGAACCCTTTTAATTTTCAGCGATTGTGATCACAAACTCATCGCTGAAAAAAAAGGGAGGGGATTCTCCAAAATTGACAAATGACTTCGTATCAGCTAGGAAAAATCTCTTTTGCTATGTCTGTATGTAACAATTCCCGCAATTAGGCGCAATTTTCCGCGGACGGGCACTGCTAGACGGAATCCACTCGTAAAACACGTTATCCCGCTCGCGAACCGTAAAAGTTCTGATACGATTTTCCCTCCGTGTATTGCCAAACCCCTCAAATTATGTACTGGCAATTTTGAAAGCTTGCCTGACAACACAAACGAAAGTGAGCGAACGCTCATAAAATGAAACTATACGAACAACAATGGCCAAGGATCGATATTGGGCGTAAACGCGTGTGTGTGTTTGTCGTGTATGTCCAATTACACCTGTGTCGTTATTTAGATAGGCCGTTATCGCGGGCGTCAACCTGACTAACATCTTTACTCCGCGCATCTACACATGTATATACGTATACCTACATATAAAATGATGCCGCGAGTGAGGATAAGCCGCTCTGCGGTGGCCCACACGGCTGAAATAATTTAGTCTCCGGACCCCGTGGTTTATGTACACGGACACTTGTGTAGCTTTTGCCTCTATTATCTAACATAGAGGCCATTGAGGATTCATTACGTTTCATTGTACATCAACGCGCGTGTTTATGCATATAGTGATGCATATAGATCGGCTTTAGATATTTCACGCTCGAACCGTATCAAAACGACCGCGAGAAAATTCGTAAAATAATTCAGGAATGGAGAGAGGCAGGAAAAGTTAGGGAAACAAATTCTTTATTTGCGAGCCGTGTATTTCTTGTGAGCAAGAAAAACGGAGAATAACGACTCGTAATTAATTATAGCCGACTTAATTAACAAACAGAAAAGTTGCCTTTTCCTTTGCCCGAAATAAATGAACATTTTCTCGAAATTAAAGGTAATAATTTGTTTATCACTCTAGATCTTGCTCACAAGTATTTACAAATATCAGTAGCTGAACATTTAAAACATAAGACCGCGTTAATTACACCTAATAAAACAGTAGAGTGTAATGTTGTGACATTTGGATTGATGTATTCTCTGGCTTATTTTTCTGAGGTGATGCGAAGGTAAATACGTCCATTACGATAACATAAAATTTTGTACTATCTTAATGATATATTTTTACCCGGGAAAAACTGGCCTAAGTTGAGAAATAAATTAATATTAACTCTTGAAGATTTACGGAATGCTGGGCTCACTTTAAAACTTAAAAAATGTCAATTTTTAATGAATAAAGTATCTCATCTCGGGTTTGAAATCTTGTGTCAGAGAATATCATAAGGTGAGCCAAAAGTATTATTAGAGATCGCAAAGTTTCCTACCCCATCAAATCAACATGAAGTTAGACGGTTTCAGGGATTAAGCGGATTTTTTCACAGATTCGTTTAGCGATACGCTAGTATTATCGCACCATTGCATCGATTGTTGCGCTCGGATGTACAATTTAAATAGCTTGGAAATAAAAATAAGACTTTTGAAAGTCTAAAGAGTGCCCTAGTAAATAAACCAGTCTTACAACCATTTAAGTCTACTCGATAAACCGAACTACATACTAATGCAAGTGCACGAGGTTTGGGTGGGTTATTACTCCAACGCTATGAACACGGCAAATTAAATCTCGTACATGCTATCAGTCGTCGAACAAGCGAAATAGAGAAAAATTATTATTCTACCAAGCTTGCGTTGTTCTCAGTGATCTGGTGCGTATCACAGTTGTGAGCCATGCTAATAAATTTTTTTTTTTAATAGTAACAGATTGTCAAGCTTTAACTTATTTGAATACGCAACAGGCACAAAACGCTCAGGCTATGAGATGACACTATTTATTAATCGAATATGATTATGAAACTGTACACAAAGAATGTGATAAATTAGCCCATGCGGACGCGCTAAGTCGAGCAACAGTCAAGATTTTTAAAATAAGTGCTTAAGTATTAATAATTGTGATACAAATGCAGAAAATGTTCAAAACAATGATACAATATAGGTTTAAAGCATTATAAGTGAAAGTAAAGAAATTGTAGCATTTTCATTTCAAGACGAATACGTGCAACGAAAAAAAAAATTTCAGAAAAAAAGGCTGTCGAAAGAAATAAAAACGAAAGAGAAGCCGTACGAGATTTTGAATCAAACGATGAAAGATTGTACAAGTAAATAAACTGTAAACTGTTATACGTAGTGCCACAGTTCATGCGAAAAGGGCTGGTAGTGCGATTTCATGATTTTGCCGGTTACCCAAGGTTAGAACGTACGGTTCGATTAATTTAACGCAGGTTCTATTTTGTAAATATACGGGGATATACAAAATAGCACATAAACTGGTGTTTCCAATGTGTTGCTACTATAACAAAACTGGGTCGACAACCAGGGCAATTACATTCAATTTCACTGGGGTGGCATCTATTTCATACTATAGATATTGATCAGGTAGGGTCCTTTGTACGGTCAAGTCGAGGTAACAATTTTGTATTGGTAATGATCGATAACTTAACCAAGTATGTAATCGTTAAAGCAATGTAAGATACTAAGACAGCGAATGTTATTAAAGCGATGAATATATAAAATAGATAATGCCGTTAGTAACTGTGTTTAGTACGGTGCTTCTCACATTTACATTCTTTATCTTACCGTTTGCTGAAAAAAATTTTTCAATACTCGCCTTATGAATTTTATATGAATACGTTGTTATTTTTACCGCGTATATATTCAGTGTGCCATCTTTACTTGCTGTAAGAAATAAATTGTGAATTAAAAAAAAAGTCTTCAATTATGATTAATAAATCTAATTATTAATAACTATTTTAATTCTTAGCTTTTCTGATACATTAAAATTTAGTTTTTTTTAATAAATTACTTTCACTATAACTATATTCTGTCTACAAACTTTTACGTCACATTAATATCAGTTTTGTCGTCCATTCTGTTCAATATTTTGTCTGGCTTTCAAGGTACTTCAGATACATTGTAGTATACAGTCATTGTATATACAGTCTTCTTCATCAATCATTTACACAATTTTGAGCAAGTTATATTATTCCAGGCTCTATTTAATCGTAATAAAATAATTTTTCAAATATGTGCGAAGAAAAAAGTTTTAAGTCTACTCTTAAGTGCCCACTGCATTAGAAGTATAAAAATTTTCAATTTCACAGGATCAATTTTTTTCTGCTATACAATGAAGTTGCGTACAACAACTTATTTTAATTTAAACACCAGTCATTGCCTGCGGTTTTTCCTATAGGCCCTGCAACCGGTTGGCCAATTAGTCGCAAAAGAAGCGTACAGATGGGAGCGCTGAACTACTGCTGGCTATTACAATGAAATTCTTAATTTTCCTTAGCTTGTTTTTTAACGCTACTGATTAAGTGATCTGGCAGTATGATGCAGAGGTACATAAAGATGATACACAAATTTTTTTGCAATGAAAAATTTAATTATCAGTCTGTTATTGCAAAAAGGGCAATTTCTTGTATCTCGGCTTAAAAATAAGATAGAGCATCCTTTTTTTATACATGTATTTTTTTACGATAAACGCAATGACGAATAGTAAGAAAAGAACATCTAAAATTGACTGAAATATTTCCAACTTGTTTAAGTTGCGAAATAAAATTTTTTCTTGAAAAATGTTAGAATTCANAGAAAGAAGAACTATGAAAATTATTAAAACATTTTTCATAAAAACTCACTTTTCATTTGTAAATTTTGCTGCACCGAATGAATTTAGTTCTGAAAAGACGATGTAACAAGGCAAAATGTAAAATCATGATTCATACTAAAAAATTATAAATCTTACAAAGCCTGCAACTTTTTTTTAATCATGAATTTTTATCAATTTTTTTCTAATTTCCTGGACTATAACTGCTAATTTGTTGTCAACATGCTCTATTCACATAGTGTGCTTATCATTATATTTAAAAAATGTAAAAACCTTTGCAAAACTACATTAAATGTGAATCCGCCACCTATTAACGAATTCTATCTACATCATTTTTTTTCATCACGAAAATAATGACCATAGTGGGATTTGTAATAGAGAAAAAAACAAAAGTTAAAAAAAAAAATATTTTCTCGTGAAAATTTTCAAAACTTTTAAAACTTTCAAAGAAAATTCGAGGTCTGTTTATTAATAACTATTTTAATTCTTAGCTTTTCTGATACATTAAAATTTAGTTTTTTTTAATAAATTACTTTCACTATAACTATATTCTGTCTACAAACTTTTACGTCACATTAATATCAGTTTTGTCGTCCATTCTGTTCAATATTTTGTCTGGCTTTCAAGGTACTTCAGATACATTGTAGTATACAGTCATTGTATATACAGTCTTCTTCATCAATCATTTACACAATTTTGAGCAAGTTATATTATTCCAGGCTCTATTTAATCGTAATAAAATAATTTTTCAAATATGTGCGAAGAAAAAAGTTTTAAGTCTACTCTTAAGTGCCCACTGCATTAGAAGTATAAAAATTTTCAATTTCACAGGATCAATTTTTTTCTGCTATACAATGAAGTTGCGTACAACAACTTATTTTAATTTAAACACCAGTCATTGCCTGCGGTTTTTCCTATAGGCCCTGCAACCGGTTGGCCAATTAGTCGCAAAAGAAGCGTACAGATGGGAGCGCTGAACTACTGCTGGCTATTACAATGAAATTCTTAATTTTCCTTAGCTTGTTTTTTAACGCTACTGATTAAGTGATCTGGCAGTATGATGCAGAGGTACATAAAGATGATACACAAATTTTTTTGCAATGAAAAATTTAATTATCAGTCTGTTATTGCAAAAAGGGCAATTTCTTGTATCTCGGCTTAAAAATAAGATAGAGCATCCTTTTTTTATACATGTATTTTTTTACGATAAACGCAATGACGAATAGTAAGAAAAGAACATCTAAAATTGACTGAAATATTTCCAACTTGTTTAAGTTGCGAAATAAAATTTTTTCTTGAAAAATGTTAGAATTCACAAAAATCCATTTGTTTTGTTTGTTATCATTACTAACATTCAATACAATGGTTTGACCAAAGTAAAATGTCAATAAATCGATTGTGAGGTTTGTAATAATACTCACTTAAAAAAAATCATTACCAAAAAACTAACAATTATGTTGCAATTTTACAAATAGCTTTTTGTTATGTAACTTAATACCTATATTTTTTTTCAGTGATGTTCAAATAAACGTAATGGTTTTTTTACGTCGATCCAAAGTTTTTCCGTACAAAATGTTTTTTTTAACTTTCTCACCATTAACGCGTTATTAACAATAGATAATGGATTTGCCAAAGTTTCTATTTTATAGTAAATTTGATGACAAATTAATTGACGGATAACCAATCATAAAACAACATTTTCAGTTGTCTGTAATTTTTTTATTAAAACTCACAGAATGTGGAGCTAAAAAGAAATATAATACCATCTTAGAATTGAAATTCTGATTTTCTACAAATATCTACATTTTGTAGAAAAGCCAATTCTCAGAAACACCTTCAATTATTGAGTTCCGTGGAAGATTGGTACATAATGATACTACATGAAGTAAAATTAATTTGTAATGATCAGGAACTGGACTATTTGCAAGTGGATTTATTATCTTAAAACTGTTTTTAAGAAATAAAACTTAAACCAATTACATTCCAGCAAGAAGGAATTAAGTATGCTTGTATCCTGGAATATCCAATTAATAATCTAAATAAAGCTATGTTAAAAATATATGGAGGAAAACCTATACTAGAAACAACGATTCTTGCTGTAAAATATTTTTCATGGACTTCCATAATATCAAACACCCTAGCTATTGCACAACTATTAACCTTAAAAGATTGACGTCCCTGCAACTATTGTAAGTCATGAAACTCATCACGTTGTTACTTACTCCTGTTTTTTGGTAATAGTTAAGGGTCCTGATGCAAAGTCTATTCTGAATAGAGTTTATAAATCTGATAATATTTTATACTAAGAATTAAGTTGTAAAACACCAAAAATTGTTATTCTACTCCACAAAATTTTCTACTGTTTCATAAAAAATCGTTTGCATATTTATGGGTTTTCTCTAATTTTATAATCTAAAAATAAACTAATTTGCATTGTAAGGCTTAGAAAGGACATGGTAAAGAAAAGGCAATAAAAAAGAAGTAGTTTATGTTATCACGTGTAATAATCGTAAAGTGGGTTATGTGGAACAAACGTCAAGAAAACTAAAAACAAAAAAAGATAGAGAATATTAAAAAAAATTAAAAATGGGGATAAAAACATCGTTACTGCTTGTCACTGCATTAATACAGAACATTCTTTTAAAGTAAAAAAAAATTTTAGACATTAAGAAATTTTAGATTGAGAGAGAGTTTTCTAAATTAATTACATATTATTTTGTACAATAACTCTTATTTTGTACCAAAATACACAAAATCAGACTTAGAATGAACTTTCACAGTACTATATAATGTTCATTATGTCAATACATAAAAACTTTAATCGAGTATGCGTTATACATAAGTAAGCTATGGATGGTAGAGTTTAGCGTTTTTATCGACATGATTTTTTTTTATTTCATCTTTGTTTTGTTATATAATTCCCATGTGTCAGCGTAATATGCCATCATTTAATTGGTTATATTGTCAATCCATTCTTATAAGTAGTAAGTGGTTTGTAATATTGAGCACATAACTGTGTATATATTATACTACATCGTTGAAGATAGAATTTCTTTGATAGACTGAAGGGTGCTTGAGGCACTTAAAGAACGTCAACTATCATTTGTATTCTTATAAAATTATAAAAACAATAAATAAAACAATTAAAAAGCCATGTGTGGAGTTAATATCTTTATTTCGATAAAAAATAGTTAACTTGTCGCCCCTCAAGAAGGCCTCTTCAGCATAAATCATTAGCCCCGCCTGAGTAAATATGTTAGTTAAAGTTTGGGTGCAGATTGTGAATTGTGAGGAGTGCTTAAGGTATTTACTCAGATAGGGCTGTTGATTTATCTTGAAGAGGCCTCCTTGACGGGCAAAACGTCGACAATTTTTTATTGAAATAAAGACACTCACTTTACACATGGCTTTTTAATTGTTGTATACATTATATATATATATACACGGAGTGAAAGAAAAAAGAAAGAAGAACTATGAAAATTATTAAAACATTTTTCATAAAAACTCACTTTTCATTTGTAAATTTTGCTGCACCGAATGAATTTAGTTCTGAAAAGACGATGTAACAAGGCAAAATGTAAAATCATGATTCATACTAAAAAATTATAAATCTTACAAAGCCTGCAACTTTTTTTTAATCATGAATTTTTATCAATTTTTTTCTAATTTCCTGGACTATAACTGCTAATTTGTTGTCAACATGCTCTATTCACATAGTGTGCTTATCATTATATTTAAAAAATGTAAAAACCTTTGNTATATATATATATACACACATAAGGTGACTTATGAGGACCTCACGTGCTTTTAGAATATATACTAAGAACATTGCTTCTATTCTGCTTCCAAAGGTAATGACCACTCACAGAACTTTCAGACTTCCTTTAGACTTAAGCACTATAGAAAGTGCGTTTTTCCAGTTTCAGCCAAATAAACAAAAAATACGTAATGTAGAAGTAATTATTTGGGATGAAGCTTCTATGATACCGGAAATAGCGATAGAAATCGTTGATAAGACTTTAAAAGATTTATCTAGTAGCAATAAACCTTTCGGAAATAAAATAATAATTTTAGGTGAAGACTTTCGTCAAATTCTCCCAGTGGTAAAAAATGTACGCAAAATTACTATTGTTCAAAAAATCACAAAATTTTTTAATTTTTTCGTTTAAAAAATAATATACGTTCGATTGATAAAAAATTTTCTTTATTGCTACTGGATATTGGAGAAGGCAAAATTAAAACTTTTAGAATTCCTCAGACATGGAAAACAAATCTTAGCATGTTCAATATGACAAAGCTGTATAATAAAACATTCTTCTTTTTTAATTTTTTTCAGTCTAATTTTTCTATCGGTCGCCATCCTCATTATACCAGATTAGTTTATATGTTAGATTTTGGCCTAGCTCGACAATTTACGACTGGAGCCGGCGAGGTTAGACCCGCACGTGCAGCTGCTGGCTTTCGGGGAACTGTCAGATACGCATCTATTAATGCTCACAGAAATAAAGAAATGGGAAGGCATGATGATTTGTGGTCTCTTTTTTATATGCTCGTAGAGTTTGTGAATGGACAACTTCCTTGGAGGAAAATTAAAGATAAAGAACAAGTAAGAGAAAACGTTATTTATAAAAATTTTTTTTATGAAAGAAAGGTAATAAGAAATTTTATCAACAGGTAGGATTAATGAAGGAAAACTACGATCACAAATTGCTTCTTAAACATCTTCCATCAGATCTGCGAGTTTTCTTAGAGCATATACAGGTAACTCTAGAAATTTATATGTTACTTATGATTTGTATAGTAATAACGTATATATGAAAAATTTAAAGAAATTAAATACGAGTCAGAAACAAAACGTAAAGAAAGGAACCGTCAGTGTCTGCAAAAAAATGAATTGATGTAACAAAATTTAGCCTGAAGATACAGGCTGGCGTTAATGCACAAAACAATTATAATTTCAGAATCATATCTGTTCAAAGTAAATACATAATTATATCCATGACTACTGTTAAAAATTAATTTCACAACAAATACATAAAATTGGACAGCTCGAAGAGTTAAACTTTTTTAGTAAGTCAGAACGTAATACTGGACTGCAAATTTTTTGTATCTGACAATAAGAAGACTTTCTTACATTAAAAATATGTACTTACACAAATCTCAAAATTATATTTCTAGTTCAGATTTTTTTTATATTCTAACCTTATGTAGCAGTAAAACTGTTATTTGCAGTTTTTAGAGTTGTATGCTTTCTACAAAAACATTTTTTTTCTTCATTTCCAAAGTACTATTATATAGTTATTTTCTTTGACTTGCATGTGTTCATATCTAACTTAAGTGTGCTTTTCCAAAGTATTGCTAGCAAAATTCAAGATACTTTATTTTGTCAGGCAATTGGTAATAAAAAAATATTATAAGGAGGTCATAGTCTCTTTATCCGCATTTATACATGTATTAAAAGATTATTTTTTATACCATTCATCTAAGAAATTTTGACACAATACAATACAATCCATGAGTGTTTGTGTTATAACTACAAGCCTGAAGGTAATTGATACACGTAATGTAATACAAGTATAATTATCAGCAATTTGAATCAATAACTTGCTAGATTCACTGTTGCCATAATGCCTAGCAGTGACATGCAAGCATGCATTAAAACTACGACCAATAGATGAGCAAATATAGATTTGTAGGAAGTAAGCAAGTTTTGATATAGATTTACAACTTTATAGAGTAGCAAATGTAGTTATTTGTTACTTCGCAAAGTAATGTACAGTTCGCAAATTTTAAAAGTAACTAGATGTTACAAAATTAAAAACTACAGGGAACTAAACAAGGTAACAGGACTAATTATAGAAATGAGCTTTAACCAGTTACACCAGATGGGACAGGATTCCCCTCAAATCAGAGTTCTGTACTCTAGAGACTCGCAAGATATATACTAGTAGGGCTGACGCCCCCCTGCGTGCTCCGGGCGCCAACCCCCCTCTAACAGATTGAATAGACAAAATAACGACATTACTCGTGTAATTATCAATGCAGGCTGAGAATGAGTTCACAACAGCAGAATACACGACTCATTAAGGAGTAAATAAAACAGATGATAACATAAATATTGATTTTCTAATAGAATTTTTGAAATAATATCAAAAAAAGTCCTCTACTACACGAATTAGAATTAAAAATAAATGCTATAGTAATGTTAATAAAAAATTTAAGTATATCAGACGATCTCTGCAATTGCACAATATTAAAAATAACAAAATTATTCAAGTATAATATAAAAGCAGAAATAATATCGGAAAAAAAAAGAAAGCACAGTTTATATTCCTGGAATAACATTAAATACTGGCACCTCATCATCATTACCTTTTGTCTTCTATAGAAAACAGTTTCCGTTTGTGTTATCGTTTTCTATGTTTATCAACAAATCACAAGGACAGAGTTTTGACTCCTTAGGATTGTATATTAAGAAACCTGTATTCTCTCACGGACAAATATACGTTGCTTTATTAAGGTGTAAGAATCCAAAAAGAATTTTTATTTAAATTCAATCTGAGAATAAATCGAAAATTGAAAATATTGTTTAGCAAGAAATTTTTCAGTAATTCAAAAATATGTAACTTTAAAGATCATCACATTTAAACAGACATAGATTTATTCATAAAAACCATAGAAAAAAAATATGTGGAAAATGTGGAAAGGGTTTTAAAAGAACAGATGGGTTACAACGATACATAAAATGTCACAACATTATATTGACAGAATGAACTATTGTTTCAAAAGCTTAATTGTGTTTGTCTATGGATAACCTCCTTCTTTTTTTTTTTTTTTTTTTTTTTGTAAATAAAGTTCTCAGTTAATAAAGAATTTTATATTTGCGTAAAGTACACATGGACCAGAAAGAAATTCCAAATGTAAAAGTTCGATCAAGTTAAACAAATAATGGTTTTTCAGAGACACATAGTGAGCAAGAGGGAGAGAATAAACAGAGGGGACCGGGGGGAAGGTAAATCAAATATAATTTGATCAAAAATGATGTATAAACAAGCAAATGCCTATATGAATCGAGGGGGAGCTAAGGAATAGCGGGGTGGAGCGGGGGGCTGAGACTCACTTTCGTCAGGACAACTTTATAATATCTGGNTTTAGTCATACGTATTGGGGCCAAACTCGACACCAAGCTTTGAGCACCGGGACCAAACTCGCCATGACTGTTTGATAACCAGGACCAAACTTTCCACCGAGACATAATAACCGGGACCAAATTCGGCTACAGGATTAAAAAATCTTAATGGCTGGGACCAAACTCGACTACTCTGCGCTAGCTTGTGATGTTGAGGCGACTGATTCTAAAAAAATCACTTTCAATGAGCTAAAATCTTGTGATGTAGTTTTAGTGACATTTTTTAATGTACTCGGTTGAGATGTAGGATCACCTATGTCTATGGTTTTAGAAATTTTTTCGTTGAAGTTCTTTGAGCAATAACACTATGATGTGAGTTTGGCTGTTTCTTGTTTGTTTTTGAATCTAAAAGTCGTCCTGGGCCCCTAGTCAATTGAGGTACATTTGTTCCTGATTTGGTTGTGCTTCTAGGTCTTGTTACTTTCTCTGTTTTCTTTAAGATTGTTGGCAATGCCTTAGGTTTGATAGTCGTTTAATTGGATGTTCTTACTATTCCTTTTCTCTGAGTTTGTTATTCTGTTTTCCTTTTTTTCTCTATTTTCTTCGGACCCATCATCATAACTGTCAATAATGGTAATTGTAGAAATATTTAATAATCCATTATTTATTTTGTTTTTCACATACAGAAATTGTCTGACTGGGTTTCTAGATAATCCATCAGCCTTGGTATTGAGTTTTTTTGCCTGTATTTGAAAGTGTATTCATAATAAGTGAATTTAAACATTCAGTGCATTAAACGCTGCCCTTGGTTTTTTTGGTATGTATCCAATTCAATGTCTCATTATCAGCTACTACAATGAATTTATTTTCTAGTAACGAACGAAAATGATGCATTGCGTATAGTGCAGCTAAGCATTCTTTTATAGTCCTAAAATAGTTTATTTCGGCTTTATTTAGAGTTCTTGGAAGATAGGTGACAGCATAGCCAAACCCATCTTTTTCTTGACTTAATACCGCTCTAATAGCGTAGTCAGATGCATCTGTTGTCAACTTAAATGATTTACTAAATTTGGAAAATTGTAAATTAGCGTCTTGACAAAGATGGTCTTTTAGTATTTGAAAACTCTTTTCTTGCACTTTAGTCGGCTTAAACTTTTCATTCTTTTTTTTAAAATATGATAATGGCTTAGCTATTTTCGAAAAATCTGTAATGAAACATCTCTAGTATCCTGCTAGTCCTAAGAACTGTCTAATATTTTTCATAGATTTCAGTTAAGGAGTCTTTCCAACAGCTTGTATCTTCTTAGGGTTCAGTTCAATTCCTTGTTGAATTACTATATGCCCAAGAAATATTTCTTCTTTTAGCAAAAACTCAATTTTACCTGGCTGGAGTACTATACTTGCCGATCTCAACCAGTCAAAAAGTAACCTAACTTTATGATAATTGTCTATTAGATCTTTTGCGCGAATAATAATATCATCTAAATAAACTTACGTTTCAACATTCAATCAACCTCTAAATATGAAATTCATTAGTCGTTGGCATGTGGCAGGTGCGATTTTTAGGCCTTTGGGCATTCATTTCCCTTTGGGTTGGCAACTGATTCATAATATTTAAAATGTTAAGCAGTTGAGACGCATCCTCAATAGTCTTTTCATTTAGTTCTCGGTTATCAATTACTACCCTTTATCTTGTATTTCCATGGCTATCATGTTTTTTTGGAACAATCTCGGGAGGTGAAGTACACGGTGATGACAAAATCTCATTTATTTCATCGTTAAGTTTTTTTGCCACGTGATTTTCTAAAACTTTTCTTTGTATTAGTGGATGTCGATATTGTTCAGTGTAAGTAGGGATATTATTTTCCGTCGGGATTCTATGTGCAACAAGATTGATACAGGGTAAAGGGTCTCCCGGTTACAAGAAGATTTCTGGACGTTCGGAAATCAGTCGATAAATTCAGTCTCGTTTTTCCAGATTTCAGTGACCAGTACGCACAAGCCCTTTAGGTCTCTTATTCTATCTTGTTTGTGTTTGATAAATGGTCACTTATATTTGCTACTAGTATCAGGATCAAACTCAGGTGCAACGTATCCGAAGAGTAAAATTTATCTTGGATCTATTTCAATCATAACATTATCGTTATTCGTCTTTATTGCCGTAGTATTCCATTGAATGTTCTCATTTCTCACCATTCCTTCTCCTAAACACATATCATCACATCCTACGTTAACTTGTGGTAAGTGTCCCTCATTTGAATTGATATTAATCAAACTAATTATTACTTTTTGACGTGTTT
Organism: Copidosoma floridanum; assembly: GCF_000648655.2. The sequence goes on along the minus strand of NW_019379615.1, from coordinate 194,806 downwards.
GAAGCCTAATCATCTATAAACTTAGACCATTAGTGTTTTTTTTATCCCTTATTAAAGCAATGTTGTTTTACACTAGGAGTAGTTTTACTTTGTTTAATAACATGAGGTTAGAATGTATCTTAGTCGTCTAATTTATTATTTTTACCATATATGCCTCTTTTATCAGTTTTTCTATCAGTGGGCTTCATAAAAATATCACCCCCCTCTGATAAAATCAATCTATCATATTCATCTCAAAAATGCGTATGAGCTTTTATGTCTCCAAATTCTTTTAATTCAGTTATATTTAATTTTCCAGGCTTGCCTAAGATGAATTTGTGATAAAGTTTTTGTTGGTTTATTTTATCCCTAAGACACTCTATTTCTTTGTTCATACAAAGGGTAGTAGCTGAAATTAGATTTCCCTACTCTTGTTTCTTAAATTTCATTGCTTTCTGTTCTTTTTCAAGTCTTTCCAATTGCACTATTTTTTGAAGAAATCCTAAAGAAAGAATGGGGTTAATTATCTCATTTTCTAATCCGTATATATACATTGTGACGTTCCTTTTCAGGTCACGCCGTTCTTTGAGAATGAATGAAACAAATAATGTGGGACTTTGCCTGAAAGGAAGAGTCAAGATAACAACGGAGAAAAATTTTTCTACATGCGTGCGATGAAGAGACGGGTATCGTGATTAGATATATTTCGAATTATCTACGTATTTAAAAATACTATTATGCACTGTGCGGATATCCTTTCCCTTAGCCAAATGGAACACTGAGTGATTAGGGAGGATAAAGGATTAGGAACGGGCACTCGTCACTGTGGCTAAGCTATAGATTGAGGAGGCCTGGAATGATAAGATATTTTCATCCTTGTACTTACAACCTTTGCGTTATTGCAGAACGGGAACAAGCGAAAAAGAGCTCCACCGCCATCTGATGCTTCCCTAGACGTTCGCCGAAAGCTGAAAATGAAATGACAATGGCATGCAAAGACGCCAAAATTCAAAGAAACAAGCGAGACGGAATTTCGTTTAAGTACCAAGGCTTTAATGTAGTGAACTCAACAACACATATCTTTCAATAATGCACACAAATCACTACATCAACTAAAACATGATATTTAAATAAAGGCCTACAAAAGTAAGCGAATAGTAAAGAAAAAAAAAGTAAGCGCTTAAGCGATAACAAATACGCGCTTAATCCAAAATCGTAATGTATTTGAAATAATAATCAACGCGATGCATTGAAGCAAATGATAGTGGCGCATTCAAGCTATTCTAAATCAAGCATTGAAGCTAAGTGCCTTGGTGCATTGAAGTGCGACACGAATGTATGGCGGATTCCCTGTTGGCACCAGATAGATCGAGTGACTCGACCAAGCTAGTACCAAAAGAAGAGTGACCCTCGTGCACTCATCATGCCCGGGTGGTGCTGTTGGACTGCTTGCGGTAGGTGCTGCCGAAACCCATTTCCTATGAGCTGATTCGTAGCTTGCGGTGATGAGCCATGCAGTAAAGCCCCGCAAGCACTGCCCTGCGTGCGGCAATCTACCTGCTCTTTGCCCTGCGTGCACCTATTTAAAACCGAATTAGTAGCAAGCACAGTGTTAGCTATCAACATAAAATGACAACAAAAATATTTCTACCTATAAAAAAAAGATGTAAATAAAGACCACCAATCACACATCGCTTCACCCATTATTATAAATTAATGAGAGAGACTGATCGGTCACAAAAAAAAAATATATAGAAAATGAAATGCCATTGTC
>NW_019379615.1:126854-188286 GCF_000648655.2 Copidosoma floridanum | reverse complement strand
TTTTTTTTTTTTTTTTTTTTTTTTTTTTTTTTTTTTTTTTTTTTTTTTTTTTTTTTTCTACGACATTCGAGCACAGCACGGGATTTTCCATTTGAATATGTAAAATGACGAAAAGTTCGAGGGGTAAGGGGTTAAAACAATTCGTATGCGCATACCTGCACATGCAACTTTCACCGGTGAATCCATTCTAATATTCATAATTTTACCCTCCCTCGGCGGTACTATACCTGCGTTCCGGCCTCTACAGTCCGTGATTAAAAGTACCATTTTTTTTTTTTTTTTTTTTTTTTTTTATGTTTGTTGAAAAACATCGAGCGTGGTGATAAAATGTGATTGCATGTAATGAAAGAACGAGTTGAAGTATTTGATCATAAATGATAAAAAAAATTTATTTAACAATACATTTATTTAGAGTAGAAAAAATTAATTTTATTGCAAAAGTTTCAAGATGCAACTGCTGCTTTGTGCTTTTGAAAAAATTCCCACCCAGGGGCAAAAAATTATTTACCAGTCACAAAATGGACTTACGAGTGAAACATAGTGTTTTTTGCCCTCAGTAAAAAAATAAAATAAAATAAAATACACGACACAAACTAGTAGCATAATGTACCATGTACGGTATATAGTTCGTTATGTATAGGGCTTATAGCACGTTAGATTGTTTCAGTTGTAAATATCCCAAAAACTTGCTTTGTTAATAAAGGTGTATTTGCATACTTGTAATGAAGATTCCTTCGCCCAGAGCCGTGATATAACCTTTTACATCATCATATTTAATTAAAAAACTTACTCATGCATAGTGCAATAAAAAATATTAGCCATTACCAAAGAAGAAGCAAGAGTTCAGTTTAATTATGTACAGTGGCTGAAGTAAAAAAATGGGAGTCACGCTTCGTTGCTTCAAATTTAATTTAAGTCTGTGTCGGAGCTTTACCAAGGAAACGCAAATAACATCCTGCATTATATACCTCTACACCGGTCTTGTAACCTCTGACATCTGTTAGGTTAAAAACGTCAGAGAACGTTTTTTTTGGGTTCCGCATTAGAAGTTGTAAGAGAAAAACAGCTGTCACTAGTAACATTGAAGACGGAAAGATTAAGACATCTCCAACAGTCGTATTTGATGTAATTATCTGGGACTCTTTAACTGACAATTTTAATAATTCACAACGTTTCACAGGGTCAAAGAAAAACAGTGATTGTATTTATTCCACAGCTTTTTTTTGTAGTCGAGTTTTTAAAAATATTTTTGAAAACAAGACAAACCATTTGATTCTCGATACGAATACACAAGCCAACACCACCCACATGTCCCGCCTTTCATTCCTCGCCGACACTGGAAATAGCAACCCGACTTGCTTGATGCAGCTTAGAACTGAGGAGTGTCCTTATCCGCTATCTAGAAAGCACTTGGTATGTAATAACTATCAAAAAAATGCACCGGAAGTAGTAGTTTTTCCTTCACCTACCTTTACTAGGACTTTTATCATCGTGACCGAAACTTTCTAATGGTCCTTTTTTTTTGAAATACTCTTTTTCTGCTTGACATCGCCAGTTCTCTTCTTTTTTGGCATTCCCTATTTTGTGCATTTCTCAGGGATAGTATAAGGACTCGTATTTCTTTTAGCCCTTTGTATTTTCTTAAGGTCACAGTTCAGAGTCTTTTCCGCAACATTCTGACGGAATTTATCTCTTTTCTTTTTCCTGTATTGTAGGAATGTAAAACTCTTCTTCCAGTACCTAGTGTAGTACTCTTCTTTGATACTTACTTTTTCGATTATGATAGTTACTAATTTTACTTAAGAACAGCTTTCAGCCCATCCTTAGCGACGTTTTCCGCGTTCCCATACTTTTCATTAACTACTTCAAAGGTCTTTTCAGTCTATCTTGGTGGAGGTAAAACTTACTCAATCTCTTGGTTCCACTTTGCTTTTAGCTTTACGCCAGATTTTACCATTGAGCCAAGCCCTTCTTGCGTCTGATTTCTGCAAATAGTCATGTTGCTTTCCTTGTGGCTTGGCAGCGAACGCTTAAAAGGCTCCTACTTTATCCTTTCTCAATAAATGCCCATGCAACTTTCAATAGTCCCTGTTGACCATAAGAAGCGTTTTTGTGGCCCCCTGCCCCAGAATCTTTAAGGCCTGCGGCAGCCAACCAGGCTTTCACTAAATCGGAATTGCCAACGGATTTTCTCAGGGAAATTACACCCTGGAGTACTTATTTTTTTTTTGGACGTTCTTTTTTTTAATGTCTTATTTGCTGCATACTGACCAGTTAAGGCCAGCACTACTATTTTTTTCAAAAACATATGTCAAGAAAAGGGTTAAAAACAAGCGCAGCAGCCCTCTCCGTTGTCGGAGACAGGCGCCACTTGCTCGGGCCGGCTGGAAGTCGCCACTTTCCCTCAGTCCCACCTGTGGAGGCTGCCCTGGAATTGTGAAAAAAATTTTAAAAATGTGATTGTGAGTAGTAAATTTTTATGTGGGCAAACCACAAGTACTCCAGGGAGACGAAAAAAAGGCATACAAACCCATGAACGAAGCAGAGAACCCGCCAAAACGGGCTGATAAAAACAATGCACTGAAAAGTACCACCATGTAGCCTCCTCAGTGGTAGTAAGCTTAGATTAGTCAGCCCACTACATCCATTTTGTTTAAAAGGCGTGCAACTATATCACATATGGGTACCTGGCATTACCCAGGCCTCATCGTCCGGCTTTAACCGCTGGTGAGGCCCCCACTCCAACAACTGAGAGATTCTGTCACCAACCACCCGAAACAACTCGATAACATACCTGTGTTGGTCAGGTGTGAGTGTAATATCTGTATCTGAGAAGAATATTATAACCGATGTTTACTTCTATACACGATGGGTGCTAGTTTTTGTGGGACCGCCTCAATCAATCGGGCCGCGCCCACGGCGAAAGCAGAATAGGGAAAGAATGAAGTAAAAAGAGTACTAGCCCGCGTATCCACATCGGTGAAAGCAAAAGGTTCAAGGCCTTTGCCCCCAAAAGATACAAATACACAAGCCAATATCACCCACCCGCCCACGTTGCTAATAGCTTCCTGACCTTCTTGGTGCTCCCTAAAACTGAGAAGTGACCCCCAAACTGAGGAGCGCCCCCCAGAACTAGAGAGTATCCCTATCCGCTACGTAAGTAATGCCCAGTATGGAGAAACCAGTAAAAAACCCATTTGGGTGTAGTAACAGTAGTCGTAGCAGTAGTAGTAGCAGGAGCAGTACTAGTAGTAGCAGTACTAACGGTAGCAGTAGTAGGAGTAGCAGTAGTAGCAACAGAAGATGAGATTGAAAAATCCAGAGAAAATAATCTCGATTAGTTTCGATACGCTCCAAATCCACGATCCTTTAAGTTTTTCTGAATAGAAGGCTAGCACTAAGCCATCGAAGTTTATTCTTTTCTTGTTGTAAGTATACGACAGTAAAAGATTAATACTTCTTAAAGCAATTTAGTTCACGCTGCGTACTTTTTTTTTACTTTTGAATGTGAAATTATATTTTAAGAATGTTTGACTTTTTTTTTAGTATTGGGGTAAATGTTCTAACTACTGCACAAGCACCAATTACTGCGTACTTGTCAGTAACGTAACATAAAAAAAAAGACTGGAAAATTCGCGTGCTCAGACATCGTAAAACGTTTGGACATTGATAACGTTCAATTAAGAAACATATTTTACATTATAAAATTCACAATTGTTTAACGAAATGGTTTTCAACGAGTGTTACCTACGCCTTTGTAGCCGTTTGTAGTAATTAGTGTGAAGTACGTGGGTCTGGGCTTTAACTTGAAAATCATGTAGGAGATACCCACGCAGTAATTAGATTTGCAGTAACTGGTGATACTTTTATAACTGTCTGCAGCGATACAAGCAAGTAATATCAACACTAAAACAATTATTTGGAAGAAAGCGGAAACATAGCAGAAATACGTTTTTCGTTTTAATTGCAAAAGATACTGCAGATAATGATACAATGAAACTACTTTAATTCACATAAAAATATGTAGAGGAGTAAAAAATGTAGCACAGTCAAAAATTTGATTTTGCAATAATTAGGTCATTTACCCCTATTTTAAATGGGAATTACAGAAAGCCTTAACCAAAGAAAATGGACAGTTAGTTAGAAAAAGTCTTTGACTTTTTTTATTCCTTTTCTGTTTAGAATGTCCTTTAACAGTCATTGAATTGTTTACAGTTTCAGTCAACGATCACATCTGTAATGATCGTATGTTGACTTAAAGATTCAAGTTATGTAAATACGCTTCTTATTACTATACCGACTCTCTGCGATTTCATTGAGCACAGTTATTATAATTAAAACACTACACACAGTCCATTGAAGATAAGCAGCTTATGAAATTTATAATCTACGAATCATCATACGTGATACGAATTAATGTTTTACACTATACAACTATGTTCATTTACGTTTGGCTGTCTGCTACACTACCGTTTATTACTTATGGTTTGATATGCACCTGTTCTGAATTACTATACATGTAATAAATTGATGTTACACACATTAAAACTATAATTGTTTATTCTTGGTGATTTTCTGCATTACCACGTACTGTTTTTAGGTTTTTTCGCCTATGTCGTTTGATACCACCAATCACAACACATGCAATGTATTAACTTTACTATTCTTATTATTCACTAAATGAATGCTATATCTACATTAGAGATAAACTAAAAATTACCAATAATTTTTCCCCTGCTCATTCCGTAGGAATGTTATTTTGAAAGCACTTGAGCAAGGGCCAACGTGCATCTGAAAAAAGGTTAATCACCTGCAAGTTACTCGTACCTGCAATACAATGATGATTCATGTACATGCACGCTGGCCTATGCTGACCGGAAATGAAAAACAAAATATTTTTCGACAACTGTAGATGCAAAAAATTAACTGGGAACAATTAAACTAAAATATTAAAGGCAAATACAATTTTAGATCAAGATCAAATAACATGACGTTAAATATTAGGACATCTTAGAGTTAATACACATAAGTAAGCGAAAATATTAATAAAAGCCAGAATCTTCACAAACAATCAGTACACACTACACCAAAGGTTACCCAATTTTTACCATTCAAGTTCGCAAGCTCATGATTTACCGAGTAACCCTTTTTTCATGGCATTAATAATTTTATAAACATACTGCAATAGTCTAATTTGTAATCTAGTTAACTGCTAACACTTTTTCCCAAATGTAAAGGAAAACGAAAAGTTAACCCTTCCCCTTTTCTTAACTCGGAGATGTCGAGAGAGAGAGAGATGTCGAGAGAGAGAGAGAGAGAGAGAGAGAGAGGGAGTACACCTGCCTGTAATTGAGGTAACGGAGTTTCTGATTCCCTAGGGTACCACGAGACGACTTCCTCTCCAACAACTAGCAGCAGAAAAACATGTTGACTAAAATTCTACCGAAATTCCGCATTATTTTTGCAACATTATAAACATTCAAAACTACCGGTAAACCTAATTATGTTAACTTGTGACAGTCAAATCACTATTATTCTCATCATTATTCTAACACCTGCTATTCTTATTATTATTGCTACAATTATTGTTATTATATTACTATTTTTATTATTAGTATTATTATTATTATAACTACCACCACTAATATATAATTATAAGTTATTACGGCAGCGGCCATTGTTTTGGCGCTTAAGTAGTAGTATTAATTGATAACTCGTAACACACCGATCGTTTATTCACCCGAGCATTCATTGAATGGTTAAGCGATTTTCACCGCTCTTTTTGCAACGAGTTCAGTTGAACAAACGACTGGTGTTTAGCATTAGTAAATCTTGATAATATTCTGTCTTGATGTTAATGTTAAATCATATTGAAATCTTGTAAAATTTAGATGTAAAAGAGAAAGGAAGGGTAAGAGTAAGTGAATCACTTTCTCGTCTCTTGACGCATGTAGGAGAGCAAGCCGGATGTGGGAAGTGCCAATTTCTGAGTGACTGAACTGGAGCAGTTTTAGCCAATAAGATTTTTGGCTATAGTATTTTCTTCAAGATTTTCCCTCGGCAAGTTTTCCTGCGTCGTTCTCGAACTAGTGCGTCATGAGGTCCGCTACTCCTTATAAAAAGGCCCAAAGACTCTCTTAACTACTACCCCTCGAACAGTAGACTGAGTAGTAAGAGTTCGCCTCTGCTACCTCCCAGTCCATCACGAGGTAAGGACACAGTTAATTTTGTTTTTCCCCCTTGAACGGTCGACTGAATAGTTAGAGTCCGCCTCTACTATCACTCAGCCCTCCACGAGTGCGGAACATTTCAATACTTTATTCGCCTCGGCTCGCACTGGTTCGCCGTGTTCTTCTATTTCATATTTAAATAAAAGTAAGTGTTAAAATTTATATGACAAATTTTGCGTTTTCTCCCTTTTCCCGTTTTTACTCTTTTTCAGCCGGGTCAATTACTAAGTTTGTTTTACGATCACACCATTATCCGCCACGGTATTGGTTCCTGTGGATCATCGGGAATTATTAAGTTTGTTTTACGCGCACACCATTATCCGCCACGGTATTGGTACCCGTGGATCACCGGGAATGACTAAGTTTGCTTTACGCGCACACCATTATCCGCCATGGTAGTGGTACCATCGAAGCAACAACTAATCGGATTAAAGCGAAAATCAGTACTCGCAACGGTATTAGTACATTCAAGTCAGGTCGCGAGTCAAATTACCATTTACCCCCTCGTAACCTCTAGAAACGATTTTTCCCGTAATGGTGCCGGTATCATCTAGATGGTGGACGGGATACCCTTCGGTACGCCGCTCTGGGTAAATTCAACCAACCTTAGACGAACCGCGAGCAAGTGCATCGGAATATTGCACAGCAGTTGGTTCTAGTCAGGTGAAACAGTCGTAACCCCTTTGCAAATACCGTGTCGTTAATTAGAATTAGCCCTGTGTCCCATTTACGTGCCCAGCGTGTGTCCCAAATTATTAAGCGAAAACTTAAACTTGAAGAGTACGTCGCGCCGGCGTAACACAGTGTTGTGGTGTGCTTATTCGCATTTCTTATCTTTTAAAGCATGCATTCATCTGGAGGTATTAATCCTTTTCGTATGTTCATCTACATTTCTCATTGTCTTTGTGCTTATACAGTTACTTTTAAGCCAAGACCATCTGTTTGTTTGACTGCATCAGTGAATTTCAGACCTTAATAACTTATTTTATATTTTTTTAACTAAAAATTAATAGAGATATTTTTTTAACATACAAGAATAAAGTCTCATTAGTCTTGTCTCATATATGAATTTCTTAAACACCCTAAAAACTTACATTTTTCTTTAAAACAATGTTTTTATTCCTAACAATCACATTTGTAATGCTCATATTTCGTTTGTACAATATTTTGGAGTTTTTTTTTAGTACAAGCGAAAGCTAAAGAAAAATCTGATCCCTAAAAATAATAGTCTGATTTTTACGAAGAACGCATTAAACTTAACAATCGGCACCAACTAAAAATATATCTTATTCTTTTTTATCTTTTTATTCTTTTTATTCTAGTTTTTCAAGTAGTTCAATAACACGCATAGAATGTCATTTTTCTGTCGGTAACTTATTAATTATTTAGTAGCTCTCTTAACACCACCATATTGATTTATTTTTATGCATTCTAAGTCTGATATGTTTTAATGAACGCTTGTTTTTACGTTTTGGTATTAAAAGTACAGTTACACTTTAGTAAAAAGGTTGAAAGTCCAAGCTCAGCATGGAGGATTTATTGAAAAGTCATCAAACTATCGCACACTGAGAAAAATCGCAAAAAAGCTGGTAAAATTCTTCGCATTCGCCTATTTCTCGACTTTCGCCTACCTCAATTTACTAAATTTTTTTTCTAATTTTTTATCCTTTAATTGTAATGTTAAATTTTTGAGTTTGATTTATTTATCAATTTTTTCAATGATGTAATTGACGACGAGTTTTAGCATTGATTTTTTCGGTAGAGGTATTGCTCAGCTGTTATTGCAATACACAAAATTGAAAAAAAATTTGTTTTCGACACTAGAACCATCCATTTTTCATATAGTTATATCTTCTTCTTTAATTAATGTCAAAATTCTCCTTCAACAGTCATTACAAATGTTGTAATATAGATGGAGTCGGAACCACTAGGACGTAAAACTTTGGTTAACGTAAAAATAAATCCTTTTTATCTCATTTGGTAAAAAAAAAAATTTTGATGGTTAAATGGAACTTGAACATTAAACAATAAAAAATTACAAAGAAAAATTTACAAAAATGAAAAAAGCCAAAATCATTAATTTTAAAGTTTTGGAAGATCAAGAAAGATATTTTTTTTGTACCGACATCTATTGATTTCTTTGTTGTTATATATTTAGATTGAATAATCATAATCTAAAACTCTTGATTTTAAACTGAAAAAATATAATTTTGGCTAGCTTTTTCGCAATTTGCTTCCGTGTGCGATGGTTTAATAACTTTTTAATAAATCCTCAGGGCTAGGTTTAAGTTTTAAATGTTTAAACTAAATGTTTAATTTACTTTCGATGCAGAAACGTAATAACAAGCATCTATCATAACGTAGCGGTCTTATAATGAAACCAAAAAATCAATGTGATGGTCAATAAGAGGGGATACTTAAAAATCAGTACGTTACCGACAGAAAACTGATATTACATGCGCGATATCAAACTTCTTAAAAAACTAGTTGAAACAATAAGACGAACTTTTAGTTAGTGCAAAATTTTTAAAATAAATTTGTTGATCGGTGACCGATTGCAAAATTGAGGTACCATGTGCATTTCTGTATGCATTTCTTACTTCTAATTTTCATTTTTAGTCACTAAATAACTTTTGATCCATACCTTTAAATCAGACTATTTTTTTCCAGAAATTGGACTTCCTTAGCTTTCAATTGATTTAAAAAGAAATTCCAAAAATATGAAACACACGAAACATGAGCGTTAGAAATTTTTATGGTGAAAATAAAAGCTTATCTTGTTAGTAAAAATATCAATTATTTAAGGTGCTTGAAAACATTAAAAACCGTAAAAACCACAAGTCCAAGCTTAAGAGACGACATTTTTCCATGTTTAAAGAATATTTATGTTAATTATCAGGTAAAACAAAAAGTATAGAAAAAAGAAATTAAGGTCTAAAAATCGTAAATTATACAGTTTTGAGAAAAATCGAAATTTGCCAACGTCTATGACTTGATATGACTTGGTTTCATATTAATTTATTTTGCATTAACAGTGGTATAAATCAAATTTTTGCAGGTATTCACATTGGATGGATTTTTAACTGTGCGTATTTCTTCTGTTACCTTTTTGCTACGAACTGAGTTCTAATTTTGCTGTATGGGTTCTATTGCTGCTGCATGGCTTACTAGCAGTGAAATATTTTGACTTGAAATTGTTTTGGTATATAATTAATTTTATTTCTTATGTTTTTCAATTAAGATTAGTTATCGTCTCTGTCTTTACTACTTTTTTATTGAATATGTAATAATCTTCTTCTGTACAGTTCATCATTAGAGTTTTGTAATTTGTTTTTGGTAAGACAATTTCTGTTTGATTGTATGGGAGAATTTGCTTTGATGGGGTTCCCGGTTACAGTAAATTAATTTATTGTTTCAAGAATCCATTAATTTACGGTAGTACGAGCGATTCAATTCGGAAGAAATGATGGGAATCAATTTCTTCGTTCTTGATTCATATAAATACCATTGTGATGTTCGATAGGAAATAAAGGTAGAAGTTGTATTCCTACAAGCACGCTTTTATTTGGTATTTTATTTTTTCTATTATAACCATCTTACTATAATGAGTTTTGATTCCATTCATCAATAAATCTTTTTCTGTCGCAATCTTTATTACTGTAAGTATTGATTCTTGTATCGGGTAACTGCTCTTTAATTTAATTTATTTATTCTTGTACGGGGCATCGAAAATATGAATCAAAATTTTGATTTTATTGCAGTTATATTTTACTGTTTCTTCGTGAGAAAAGGTAGAGCTTTCGTCTGATTAAAATTTTACTGATTTTCGATTAACGTCATTGGTTCAAGATGTACTGAGTTTTGATCAGAGTATTAGTTTGTATTAGTGAAAAACCTACATTTTTTCGATTATTTCTTGAATTTCACTGATTTCCGAATTTTCATCACTTAAGTCTTCCATTTCATTCTGAGGAGTCTCTTCTGCAAGTGCATTCATTAAGCTTGGCATAGGTAATCATTCTTTTTATGGTACTTGCATGTCAGATTTCAGGTCTTAAAGGAGTAGTTGTAGTGTCAAGGTTATATGACAACTCTTTTATTTAAGTTCTTGGTACTTCTTTTCTTCATCTCACATTTAATCTTTCTGCTACTTTAGGTGCATTTAATTCATCTTGTTCTCCTTCAATATCTCGAGGTACTTTTAACAGTGTATCTCTAGGTTTTTTTTTTCTTACTTTAGGTGCTGATTATATACTTTAGGTTGTGTCGAAATATGATTTATTAGTTTTTGATGTATTTCAGCGAGCTATAAAAGTTTAAAATTCTTAACGTTTTATAGGTAACAAACGAGCTTTTAATAATATTTCTTTCTGCGAATAATTATCTTTATCACTTTCATCGTTATAAAATTATTTTCTTGATAAATCGTCTTCATTAGTATTTATTCTACCAGGTTTGTATTTATAAGTATAATTATAAGTACATTTATAAGTATAATTGTAACCTTCAAGTCCTGCTGTTCTTCTATTTAGTCTACTCATATGATCTTTGACGAATTCAATCCAAGATAGTAGTTCATGATCTCCGTAAACCGTAAATTTTCTGCTATATAAGTAATGTCAAGAATATTGTACTGCTATCACTACTGATAAACATTCTTATTCAGTTGCAAAAAAATTTCTTCATGTTTTATTTAGAATTTTTGACATACACTCAATTAAGCGGTCTTTTCCTGGTTGTTCTTGGCCTAATACAGCCCTAATAGTTGTATAATATGCGTCTGTTATTCATGTGAATGGCTCATTTAATTTGACGCAAGCTAACACAGGTGCTCTACATAATATTCTCCTTACTCTTCAAAACATTCTTGTTTCGTTTTAATCCATTCAAAATTTTTTTCTTTTCTGAACAAGGACTTTTAAGTTTTATCAATTTCTGCAATTCTGTCATCAAAAAATATAAATAACTCAGTGCCTTACAGTTCTGGCAAAATTACGTCTATTAATTGCTGAAATGTTGCAGGTGCATTACATAACCTAAACGGCATTTCTACATTGGGGTCATAATGATCGACATGTGTGCTAAATGCAGTTTCAAGTCAATCAGCAGCCTCAACTCCTATTTGATGGAATTTCCATGCTAGATAGGAAATGGAGAAGTAATTTAAGTCAATTATTTACTCTAATATTTCGAAAATGTTTGGTAGTGAATAAGCATCGGAAATAGTTTTTTTGTTTATTTCATGTTAATCTATTACTAAACCGTATCTTTTTGTTTCATCAGGTCTTTGTTTTTTGGGTACTATCCAGAAAAGTCTACTGTAAGGACTGTTTTATTTTATAATTGTATCGTCTGCTAATAATTTTGCTATTTGTGTTTTTATTTCTTGGTGTAACGGTAAAATGGAGCAGTATTGCTTGACGTATACCAGACGGTTGTCTGCTGTAGATATTTTACGTGTTATAATAAAAGAACGAGGAGCCAGATTGCCTGGAATGTAAAATAAGTAAGCGTAATTTTATATACATTTTTTTTATTTTTGATAGACTTGATTTTGAGTGATAAGGTCTTTTTAGCATTTTCAATCATAAATTCTATGCGATCTTTTACGTCGTTTGAGTGGTTTTCTTCGAGGTCAGTGTTAAAGAAGTCTTCAGATTTCATAACATTAAAAGGCTCAAGTTTTTGTGCAGGTATTTGTTTTTAACCGCTCATCTTTTTTGTTGATAGTTATTGTATAACAGTGACCTTTGCAATCTACTACCGCCTCGTCTGTATACACTTTGGGTTCGGGAGTAATTCTACGAAGATAAGCATGGCTGGTGATATTGTTTTTAGTCGTTAGTGTAGTAGCTAATCTTGTTGTGGCTGGTTAATTATAACTTCTGTTTCTATTTGCATTAAAGTCTTAAGAATGGTAACAAAGGTATAGGTTCAATTAGTCTGCTTTGTACTATTAGCACATTTAAACCGTAGTTGATTCTAGCGTTTTCTTGCTTAAAAAATGGATTTCCTCAAATACATACATTATTTATTAGTGATTTGGGACTCATAACGTGAAATTCGTGATCTGTATTAAATAAGATAATTATAACAGTATCTAGAGTGCTTATTCGTTGTAGAAATTTTCATTCTAATTTAATTGTATTATCACAATATAATTCTGTGCAGTTCTTTAATGCGTTGTAACTAATAACATTTATTTCGGTGCCTAAACCTAACGAAAAGGTTGCGTATTCCCCCCTGAAGGACCCGGCTTAGTCAACGACCGTTGTACTAAAAGCGCGAGCTGGTGTGATGTGGGACGAGGGGGGCGGAGCCATCAGCTGCATCGCGAGCTGGGCGTGTAGTCATATACAGGGGGTGCATCGTCGCAAGTAGGTTTTGCTCATCCGAGTGCCTCTGACGATCCACACTCATTGAACTGCGTAGGCGCTCGTTAGGTGGAAGCGACCGTGTAGAAAGCGAAGATGTGCCCAGACGATGACAGGCCGGGCGAGAGGGCAGGCTTCGTGCAGGATCGGTGGATGCTTTTCGTCGTCTGCCAACATGGACCGATGGAGACGCCCGCTGACACACACGGGTTGAGTGTCCTCGTAGAGAAAGGCAGCTAGATGGTTATTTCTTGCCCAAATTTTCGACGTTTCGAAGGCAGTCGATTTCCTCCTTTAATGTCCACAGCTAACTTAAGCAAACTTAGGCAGAGTAGTTTTAAGTTGATCTTCAAAAGCGGTGTCGTTTAAATCTTCACTTAGCGAAAGAGATTGAACAGATATTTCAGCATTTGTTGCGTTTAAAGCTGAATTAGTATCGGTATTTGAGTCTACATCTGTTTTAGTCAGTTCTTATCGTATTCCACTTTGTCTAGGGTCGTACACTAGTAGTTGTGCATTTTCTTCTTAAGATTTTTCAGTATCACCAGAATCGATTTTAAAACACATACTTGTCCCTGATTATGCACTGAGATTAATTATATCTTTGACAGGTAATTGTGGCCTTTTTTCATTATCAGAAATTTTTTGTTTTATTCCGATGATTTCTGAACTTGTATCACTAGCGTGTGACGTTGAGACTATTGAATCTGAAGAATTCACTCTTAATAAGCTAGAATATTTTGATATACTTTTAGTATAATTTCTTAGTATACTTTATAGAGATGTGGATGATACATCTGTTCCTTATGTGGTCATGCTCCTAGGTTTTGATATTTCTTCAGCCTCCTTCAAGGTCGTTGCCAATATTTTAGGTTTGATAGTCGTTAAATAAAATGTTATTCCTGTTTCTTTTCTCTGACTTTGTAACTCTGTTTTCCTTGATTCCTCATTTTTTTATGTATTAACATCACTCCTAACAATGATAACTTGAAATTTATATTTTTTTTTTGCACATAGAAATGGTCTTACTAGATTTTTAGATAATGCATTAGCGTTAAAAGTGAGTTTTCGTGGCTTGTAATTAAAAGTATATTCATGGTCGCTGAATTTAAACATTTAGCGCAGTAAACGCTGTCCTGGATTTTTTTTTGTGTGCATCCACTTTAATGTTTCATGATTAGCTACAAGAACAAATTTATTACCTAATAAGTAAAACGAAAATGATGGTTTGTGTATGGTGCATCCAGGTATATATTATGATTTTATTTAGAATTCTTGAAAGATTTACGACAGGAGGGTCAAACCCTTTTTTTCACTTAATACAGCTCCAATAGCGTAGTGGGATGCATTTGTTGTTAACTTGAATGATTTGCTAAAGCCGAGAAATTGTAATACACGCTCTTGACATACATGGTCTGTTATTATTTAAAAATTCTTTTCTCATACCTTAGGCCATTCAAATTTTTTTCCTTTTTTAACAAATCTAACAGTGGTTTTGCTATATTGAAAAAATCATTAACAATATGTTTGTAGTGTCCTGCTAGCCCTTAGGATTGTCTAATATTTTTCATAGTTTTCATTTAAGAAAATTCTTGAACGGCTTGTATCTTTTTGAAGTCTGGTTTAATTTCTCATTGACTTGCAGTGTGCCCAAGCAATATTAGTTTGGTTTTTTACAAAAACTCAATTTTATTTGGCTGAAGTACCGTTTTTGCTAATCTCAATAGGTCGAAAAGTAACCTTACTATACGGTCGTAATCTACTAGATCTCTGGCGTAAATAATAATATTAAGTTAATACACTAATATTTCAAAATTTAATTTACCTCTTAGTTAAATATCCATTAGTCGTTGAAACATGGCAGGTGCGTTTTTTAAGCCTTCAGGCATTTGGTTGTATTGGTTGTGTCCATGAGGTGTTGTAAATGCTGTTTTATACTTGTAATGTTAAGCCATAAAAATTCTTTTTTTCAAGAAATACTTACTAACGTAGTATATTTATTTTTAGGCTTTTATAGTAAATTAGTACATATAGCATGGTTTTACTAAGGCATATCGTTACATTGTTGGTTACTTATTAACATCATTGGATACAGTTATTTCAATTTATTGGTTTAGTGATTACGTCACAAAGACCACTTTAGCAAAAAATCTAAGTGATAGGCGGTTTTGCTACACGAAGATTGCTCATACCTTCTCAAGGAGCATTGCATGGTGAAAAAGTACATGTGAAAATTTACAGAGGTACTCGCTCAAAAGAGTTACACTGACCGGGAATTAAACCGTGGTCTCCAACATGCCAACCCACAATCCAGCTGACCGAGCCATCACGCGCTCATCATAGGAATTTGTTGGAACCCACTTGTCAAATAAAAAACTAAAAAATATGCGACTTTTTCCTACTAATGATGAAAGCTCAATCATTTCGTCGGTCGGTTTTTTTGCTACGTATTCTTCTAAAACTTTTCTTTGCTCTGGTGGGTGACGATATTGTTCAGTGTTAATTAGGATGTTATTTTTCGTCAAAGTTTTATGTGCACGAGATAAGTACAGGGTAAAGGATCTCCCGGAGACAAAAATATATCTGGGAATTCGGAAATCAGCCGATTAATTTAGTCTCGTTCTTCTTGGTGGTAGGTTAAAGTGACCGGTACGCACACGTCCTTTAAGCTCTCTTATTATATCTTGTTTGTTTTTGATAGTTGATCTCTCATGTTCGCTATTAGTATCTGGGTCACATTTAAGTGCAATGTATTTTAAGTGTAGAATTTTTCTAGGATTAAATTAAATCGTAACATCGTCCTCATTAGCGTTTGTTGCCATAACATTATATTGGCCATTCGTATTTCTTACTATCTCTTTCCCTAGATACATCATCATGTTATATGTCGACACGGGGCAAGTACCCTTCAATTAAATTGATATTTATTAAATTAGTTCTTACTATGTAATGTATTCGAGCCTTGATCGTATATTCTTTAAATTTATAAGTATTTCTTTGTTCCTTATTAATGCAATGTTGTTCTACAGTAGGAGTATTTTTACTCTGTTTAATGCCATAGGGTGAAAGTATGTCTTTATTCTATGATTTATTATTTTTGCTGTACATGCCACTTTTTTAGTCTTATTATCAGTGTGTTCAATTAAATTATCACCCCTCTCTGATAAAATCAATTTATCATATTCATCTTGAATATTATTCTAGTTTAAGGGTAGTAGCTAAAATTTAGTTTTCCTGTGCTTGTTTTTTTAGTGTTATTACCATGTGTTTTTTACATCCCTTTTCAATTGCTTTATTTCTTCAAGTGTTTTGCACATTATTTGTATACTTAAAACTGAGTGCGATGCATTTCTGGCAAGATTAATAATTTTACTCGTCCCTAAACGTTAATATTGGTGGAACTAGTATAATTGAATCAAGTTTGTGGAAACGCCATTATCGAGCTTAAGTATAATAAGCCAATTTTTTCCTTCCGGGATAGGCAACCTTATGTATGTAGGCTCGTTGTCACCGACACGATCCTGACACGTACCGATGTGGACGGTTTTGATTATGTTGCTATGTTTGTTGCTTATGCTAAAACATTCAGTGTAGAGATTTAATTTTGTCTTTGGGAGCTGACCTCCAAACGATGATTGGGGTAAACTGCCTGAGGGTTTGAATGATGTTGTATACGGTCATCTCTGGGTTGTTACTGATTTTTAAAATTCTGATTTTGATAATTAGGTTTCAAACTCTGTTGGCTATAATTATTGTAATTATTATTTTAGAAGTATCCACCATAATTCTGACCACTGGACTGATATTATTAATTATTCTTGAAATTACAATTATTATTTGTTTGTGTATAGTAGTTGTTAAAATTTTTGTTACCATGTCTGAAGAATTCCAATAATAATTGAAGTTCCTCGACTGATTATAAAAGTTCTAATTTCTCCCCTGATTGTGATAATTTTCTCGGTAATTTTGTCCATTTCTATATTCTTGATGTTGTTATCATTACTTCTCTTATAATTTTTATACTGCTGAATAAAATTGTCGTTCTGTTAATTTGGTGTTCATTAACTTGTCCTGTTTAATGCGATGAGAATGGCTGATCAGGGTACCTATTATGATGTTGATATGAATATTTAAATTATTTCCAAAATCACTGTAAGGTAGCCCTTGGTATCGAATGCCCGGGAACATACTGCGCGTTGTAAATTTACCTTATCTTCCATCTGAGCTTTCATAGCACCACTCAGCAGTAGGTGTATATAATCACAATATTCGCTTAACGATTAGCCTTGTCGTTGACGCACTTTTTACAGCTCAGTTTGATAGTAACCAACGGTTTTTTGTCACATATCATTTTTTTAAATGTTTTATAAATGGTTAAAGTTTTTGAAGTCTTGGCTGCTTACGCTTAGACGTGCAGCAACTCGCTAACTTTGTAAAACTGTTCTTTTATATAGATCTTTTTGATGGTCTCAGACCAAACTTTCTCTGTTTTTAATATTTTGAATATAGTTCTTGAGCAGAATATCCTTCCTATCGAATGTTAAAATAGATTCGATTGCATGTTGAAATGAGAAGTTGGTGTTAAAGGGCGCCATCAGCGCTTTAGCTGCTGTCATATCAGCATCATCTTGATTATCGTTTCCATTGATCATTTTCACCGTTTAATTATCATCTCTGTTGTACATTTTATTTTATGTGTGTATCACATTTAAAT
This sequence comes from Copidosoma floridanum, assembly GCF_000648655.2. The sequence goes on along the minus strand of NW_019379615.1, from coordinate 170,968 downwards.
ATAATTTAGTAAGGTATGACTACTATTTTTTTTTTTTTTAATTTAAATTTAATCATATTTAAGAAAGAAAAAACCTTTTATAATATTTTTACTTTGTTTTGTTTATTTGTTACAGAAAAATGTTTCATCGAATTTTTTGCCATGCATCGAAAACGACACGAGAAATAAAGACAAAGAATACATGTGTATGTAAATACATATGTGCGATAATCATATATCTGACATGCTATACATAATCAATTATATATAATTAAGAGAAATACTTTTTTTTTATGTGTGTGTATCAAAAACTAAAGTGAGAGAGTGCAATCATACGCACGTATGTAATACCCTCTGCCTTAAGGTAGGGAGAGAGTATACAGCTCAGGAATTTCTAACTTGGCATGTGCGGCTATATATCTAAATTGCTACGCGAGTACTGTCTAAGGCGTGGCGTATAAATGATGGCTCTTTCTGTTCAGAGAGAGAGAGAGAGAGAGAGAGAGAGAGAGAGAGAGAGAAAGAGAGAGAGAGANGAGAGAGAGAGAGAGAGAGAGAGAGAGAGAGAGAGAGAGAGAGAGAGAGAGAGAGAGAGAGAGAGAGAGAGAGAGAGAGAGAGAGAGAGAGAGAGAGAGAGAGAGAGAGAGAGAGAGAGAGAGAGAGAGAGAGAGAGAGAGAGAGAGAGAGAGAGAGAGAGAGAGAGAGAGAGAGAGAGAGAGAGAGAGAGAGAGAGAGAGAGAGAGAGAGAGAGAGAGAGAGAGAGAGAGAGAGAGAGAGAGAGAGAGAGAGAGAGAGAGAGAGAGAGAGAGAGAGAGAGAGAGAGAGAGAGAGAGAGAGAGAGAGAGAGAGAGAGAGAGAGAGAGAGAGAGAGAGAGAGAGAGAGAGAGAGAGAGAGAGAGAGAGAGAGAGAGAGAGAGAGAGAGAGAGAGAGAGAGAGAGAGAGAGAGAGAGAGAGAGAGAGAGAGAGAGAGAGAGAGAGAGAGAGAGAGAGAGAGAGAGAGAGAGAGAGAGAGAGAGAGAGAGAGAGAGAGAGAGAGAGAGAGAGAGAGAGAGAGAGAGAGAGAGAGAGAGAGAGAGAGAGAGAGAGAGAGAGAGAGAGAGAGAGAGAGAGAGAGAGAGAGAGAGAGAGAGAGAGAGAGAGAGAGAGAGAGAGAGAGAGAGAGAGAGAGAGAGAGAGAGAGAGAGAGAGAGAGAGAGAGAGAGAGAGAGAGAGAGAGAGAGAGAGAGAGAGAGAGAGAGAGAGAGAGAGAGAGAGAGAGAGAGAGAGAGAGAGAGAGAGAGAGAGAGAGAGAGAGAGAGAGAGAGAGAGAGAGAGAGAGAGAGAGAGAGAGAGAGAGAGAGAGAGAGAGAGAGAGAGAGAGAGAGAGAGAGAGAGAGAGAGAGAGAGAGAGAGAGAGAGAGAGAGAGAGAGAGAGAGAGAGAGAGAGAGAGAGAGAGAGAGAGAGAGAGAGAGAGAGAGAGAGAGAGAGAGAGAGAGAGAGAGAGAGAGAGAGAGAGAGAGAGAGAGAGAGAGAGAGAGAGAGAGAGAGAGAGAGAGAGAGAGAGAGAGAGAGAGAGAGAGAGAGAGAGAGAGAGAGAGAGAGAGAGAGAGAGAGAGAGAGAGAGAGAGAGAGAGAGAGAGAGAGAGAGAGAGAGAGAGAGAGAGAGAGAGAGAGAGAGAGAGAGAGAGAGAGAGAGAGAGAGAGAGAGAGAGAGAGAGAGAGAGAGAGAGAGAGAGAGAGAGAGAGAGAGAGAGAGAGAGAGAGAGAGAGAGAGAGAGAGAGAGAGAGAGAGAGAGAGAGAGAGAGAGAGAGAGAGAGAGAGAGAGAGAGAGAGAGAGAGAGAGAGAGAGAGAGAGAGAGAGAGAGAGAGAGAGAGAGAGAGAGAGAGAGAGAGAGAGAGAGAGAGAGAGAGAGAGAGAGAGAGAGAGAGAGAGAGAGAGAGAGAGAGAGAGAGAGAGAGAGAGAGAGAGAGAGAGAGAGAGAGAGAGAGAGAGAGAGAGAGAGAGAGAGAGAGAGAGAGAGAGAGAGAGAGAGAGAGAGAGAGAGAGAGAGAGAGAGAGAGAGAGAGAGAGAGAGAGAGAGAGAGAGAGAGAGAGAGAGAGAGAGAGAGAGAGAGAGAGAGAGAGAGAGAGAGAGAGAGAGAGAGAGAGAGAGAGAGAGAGAGAGAGAGAGAGAGAGAGAGAGAGAGAGAGAGAGAGAGAGAGAGAGAGAGAGAGAGAGAGAGAGAGAGAGAGAGAGAGAGAGAGAGAGAGAGAGAGAGAGAGAGAGAGAGAGAGAGAGAGAGAGAGAGAGAGAGAGAGAGAGAGAGAGAGAGAGAGAGAGAGAGAGAGAGAGAGAGAGAGAGAGAGAGAGAGAGAGAGAGAGAGAGAGAGAGAGAGAGAGAGAGAGAGAGAGAGAGAGAGAGAGAGAGAGAGAGAGAGAGAGAGAGAGAGAGAGAGAGAGAGAGAGAGAGAGAGAGAGAGAGAGAGAGAGAGAGAGAGAGAGAGAGAGAGAGAGAGAGAGAGAGAGAGAGAGAGAGAGAGAGAGAGAGAGAGAGAGAGAGAGAGAGAGAGAGAGAGAGAGAGAGAGAGAGAGAGAGAGAGAGAGAGAGAGAGAGAGAGAGAGAGAGAGAGAGAGAGAGAGAGAGAGAGAGAGAGAGAGAGAGAGAGAGAGAGAGAGAGAGAGAGAGAGAGAGAGAGAGAGAGAGAGAGAGAGAGAGAGAGAGAGAGAGAGAGAGAGAGAGAGAGAGAGAGAGAGAGAGAGAGAGAGAGAGAGAGAGAGAGAGAGAGAGAGAGAGAGAGAGAGAGAGAGAGAGAGAGAGAGAGAGAGAGAGAGAGAGAGAGAGAGAGAGAGAGAGAGAGAGAGAGAGAGAGAGAGAGAGAGAGAGAGAGAGAGAGAGAGAGAGAGAGAGAGAGAGAGAGAGAGAGAGAGAGAGAGAGAGAGAGAGAGAGAGAGAGAGAGAGAGAGAGAGAGAGAGAGAGAGAGAGAGAGAGAGAGAGAGAGAGAGAGAGAGAGAGAGAGAGAGAGAGAGAGAGAGAGAGAGAGAGAGAGAGAGAGAGAGAGAGAGAGAGAGAGAGAGAGAGAGAGAGAGAGAGAGAGAGAGAGAGAGAGAGAGAGAGAGAGAGAGAGAGAGAGAGAGAGAGAGAGAGAGAGAGAGAGAGAGAGAGAGAGAGAGAGAGAGAGAGAGAGAGAGAGAGAGAGAGAGAGAGAGAGAGAGAGAGAGAGAGAGAGAGAGAGAGAGAGAGAGAGAGAGAGAGAGAGAGAGAGAGAGAGAGAGAGAGAGAGAGAGAGAGAGAGAGAGAGAGAGAGAGAGAGAGAGAGAGAGAGAGAGAGAGAGAGAGAGAGAGAGAGAGAGAGAGAGAGAGAGAGAGAGAGAGAGAGAGAGAGAGAGAGAGAGAGAGAGAGAGAGAGAGAGAGAGAGAGAGAGAGAGAGAGAGAGAGAGAGAGAGAGAGAGAGAGAGAGAGAGAGAGAGAGAGAGAGAGAGAGAGAGAGAGAGAGAGAGAGAGAGAGAGAGAGAGAGAGAGAGAGAGAGAGAGAGAGAGAGAGAGAGAGAGAGAGAGAGAGAGAGAGAGAGAGAGAGAGAGAGAGAGAGAGAGAGAGAGAGAGAGAGAGAGAGAGAGAGAGAGAGAGAGAGAGAGAGAGAGAGAGAGAGAGAGAGAGAGAGAGAGAGAGAGAGAGAGAGAGAGAGAGAGAAAGAGAGAGAGAGAGAGAGTATTTGACTTACAACTTAACACTTTTTCCTTTTTAAATAAAAAGTTACATTACACATTCTTAAGAGTTAATTAGAAACTCTTTTTCCTCGAAAATCATTAATTGATCAAATCGTTAATTCACATAAATTTTAATATCATTGCCTTTCTGAATGTCGATTTTTGAACTATAAATATTATTTTTCGAAGCGTACGGACTAATTTTTTTCAAAGTTATTGTTTTTTGATAAATCAGTGTTTGGTTTATAAGAATTATAGAAATCTTGTAATTGGTTATTAGTAGCATCCAATTTTTTTTCAAGAAAAATTTTTTTAGCTAATGCTTTTTATAAGTTGAAATTTTTGCCGCTTCTTTTGTTTTTCTTGTAACCCGTCTATATTAAAGAATTAATATGCTAGTATCAGTTGTATTTCGAATTTTCATTTATATTTTTTTTTTATTCATCACTGTGTTATTGTTTTTATTGTACATTAAAAAAAAGATCGTTTTAATAAGCAAATGCTAGATTTTGAATGTCCGCTGGTAAAGCAGGACTAAGGAAACGAATTGCTTTGATGAGCAGATTAAAGGTAGAAATCGATACACCGCTTTAGTTAGCAGATTTTATGTCATAGTGTATATTTGTATATTTATTGTCTAAGATTGCTAATTTCTTATTTTTTAACAATTATTTTTATGTAAAATTTTGTCTTTTTTCTTTTATCTTTATGACAGTAAAACTGTATTCTTGCTTATTTCATCGTTTTTTTATTTATGAATTATTTTTTTTATTTCTACGAAATATCGCACATCTTGTGCTCTCCGCAAAGGCACAGCATATACACGTCTGCGTACACTACACTGTGTAGAGCGTTCCACATTATGTATGTACACGTTTCTTTGAACTATGTTTATCATTTTTTTTTTTTTTTTTTTTAATAACAATCATGTAATAAAGAATAAACAAGGAGCTAAGGACCACACCCAAGCTCTGCTACTATTAATGTTAAATTACCACGATTATCAGTTAACTCTGCCTTTAATTTAGAACTAAAGATTTTGCAGTCTTACGCTTTTTACAAGCTGCGGAATCAGCAGATAATCCAACTATTTTGTTATTTGATAGTTGAGAAAAATAAAAAAAAGGAGAGAAAAAATGCGTGTATGGAGGTATTAAGAGATATTTAATTGGTTTACCTTACTTTTCTTTTCGTAAAGTTTTATATATATTTTAATCTTTCATTACAGTGTTGTTTCTGTGTCTTGTTATTATTCTTGTTCCCTCTGTATACTCTTACTTAATTACTTATTTATCAGGGCCAATCTTGTTAATATTTAATAGATTTTAATTTTAATCAGTTAGTCCACACTTAATGAGTGGTGGAAGCTACTGGCTAAAACACTGCGCCAAAAAATACACCTTACGCGAAACGTTTAGGATTAACGTCTTGCTTTAGTTTTTCACTTGACACCTCTGAAAGCTATAAAAGACACAGTCAGCTTAGTTTGAAGATGACTTTCGTCAAGGATGACTCTTTTTAAAGTCTCGAAAGTTTTTCATAAAGAAAATTAAAAAAATGTATTCATGCAAGTTGTCACTTATAAAATTTGGTAACAATCACTTATCTGTTTGTTAGAAACATAGTTTATTAAATTAATAATAGTACGGAATTATTACTCTTAGATATATTTTTAAATATGTGAATTTCTGTACCAAGTAATTATAATCATTTAGCTTTAAAATAGCTTTTAAATAAGTCTAGAATAAAACATTAATTATAATTAAGTTATACTTGGCAATTTAATCACAATAACGAAATTAAATCACCTGCAGAATGACAGCGTTAATTTTCATATGAAATCAAATTAATAACAAAGATTGTGACATCATTATTTGATTAGGATATATTATAAATAAAAAAATTAATAAATTGAATCCGCTTGATTTTTAGAATCTTACATGATTTGGGTTCACATCGATGTAAGCCAAAATAGATTTTATCATTATAAGTTCAAAAGATATTGATATAAAAAAGTTTTTTTTTACATAAGTAATTACAACGTCTAGTAAATTCATAATAAGTTGATAAAATTTATTTTCTACATAATTATCCCCCCCCTTCACACACACTCGCACACATACATAAATAAATCTTCCTATATTATATAGTAATTAGGAAGGTCATTTAACACAACTCGCGTCCACCAATTTATGGCTCGCCCTCAGCCCCCCCCCTGAATAAGGTGAAATTCTTATATTTATTAAAGTAATTTTTATTGGGTTAAATTATTGGTTAGCCGCCCTCAAACCCCCCTGAGCCCCCCTCTAAATGAGGTAATATTCTATCATTTTTAACTATATTTTTATTGGGTTAAATTTTTGTGCAGTCAAAATGAATATTTGTATCACATAAATCACGTAATATTCTTTCAACTATTTCGAAGGCTTTCATAGAAACCTTCGTCTTATGTAATTAAATCTACTTTCAATTTTTTTTTCATATTCAAATTCCAAGAACGAACTTTATACATTGTTTAAGCCTAATGGTAAACAAAATGTTCTATAACTGGTCATTCCTTTCGAAAGTATTATTGATGCTATGCTAATCCATGCTATAGATAAAAACTATTTTCACGAGAAATGAAATAATAAATTAACGTTTTACATAGAAATGTTTTTCCATAATCTCTTGGGCCATCAATAAAAGAAAATTTTATGCTTTTGTTCGTATATAATCTTAAAAATCGCGATGTACAGTCAGAGAGATTCATCACGGCCAGAGAGTATCACCTCCTTTTATTTATTACTACTACTTTTTTGAATATTCTTTTCTGTACTTAAGATTAGGCCTAGCTAGAATCACATACTAGAATGTTAAAGTGAAGTAAGAAGAACCTACAAGATCTTTTTTCCGGAAACACTATATAATCAATTAAATGATTAAGAATGTTTTTTAAATCTTACTTTCTAGCATATTTTTTGCGATTAGAACAAGGCGAAAAACTGTCTTAAAAATTTATAAATAGGTATTTATTAAATTAACTTAACTTTTGTTTTGACTCTTTAACTACTTTCCAAAGATTTTTTTTATTTTTTAACTTAAAAAAACGAACTAAAAAATTAAGGGGTTGGCGTACGAAGTGCGCAAGGAAGCGGAGCCACACCAGTATGTGTATATTTATCCTTTCTTATTATACAGTTTAATTTGTACGGCATTCTGCATAACTCCCCTACTGAAAGACCCCCCACTGAAAGACCTATCCTCGATCGCTTCCCACAAGTTAAGGGAAAATTCCTCTTGTTTCTACGTTATTTCAACCCAATCAATATTGGCTCAAGCCCCCCCCACTGACCCACCACCACCCTCCACTGTCCCTCACCACAATTTTTTAGACCCCCACATCGCCCTCATTGCCCCCCACACGATTTTTCGACTGTTTGAATGCACTTTCACTGTTTGCGTGAAATTTTTTATTATAATTTGAATATTTTATAGGACTTTAAACCTAACTTTTTTATTTTTATTAAATTTTTTACATTACCCAGGAAGCGAATAGACACGTACTTAATACATAATAACAACATACATAAAAGTACTGAATTTAATGTCTATAAATATAGTAACAATGATACAAAATTTTTATTAGTAATTATGAAGTTTTATAAATAACTACATTGTATAGTTTAATATGTTGTGCATGCCGTATAACTCTTGACTGCCTCCTGCAACCCACAAAAGGTCTCTTACCATCACTTCTTTACAATTTTATTTTGTTTTAGGTAAAAAATTATGAAATAAATACAAGGATTTTTTTACAGAAGATAATTTTGCTATTTTACATATAAACCAAATTTTAGAATCAGAAGGTAAATCATGGAAGTCCTTTGACTTACCTGTACCTCTAAAAAATAAACTCAAAGAAGATAATACTGATGAAATATTATTGTGAAAAACAGTGTTTGATTCCATGTATGCACATTTAAATTACGATTAAAAAATAATTTTTTATACTATATGCGGAAAACATGATAAAATTGATTTTATAGGCCCTGAAGGTTCAGAAAAAACTTGTTTATACAAATCATTAATTATTTATTTTATTCCTAAAGGTTAAAAAATTTTATCAATGGCCTAAACTGATAATGCATTATTCATTTGTTAGGGATTTTGGGGCGGGGGATATTTTTTGTGGTGGCTCAGGGGCAGTGGGGATTCTCTACAATGACCAATATATTAAACTATATGATATAGAATATATTTATAACTACATAATATAGGATGTATATGTATGTATATCTTCTATATTTAACAGTGATTTTAAAGGGCTATTCATCACAACCCCCCATACTTCTACCACCCCTCATTCACCCCTCAGTCCTCCCTAAGCCACTCTTCTAAATAAGGTAAAATTCTAACAGCTTTGACGTAATTTTTATATGGTTGAATTATTAGTTAGCCCCTCTTCACCTCATCTCAACTCCCTCGTAGCTTCCTGCTTGATTTTGATAAGCCCCTCTTTAGCCCCACCTCGACCATCCTCAACCCACCCTCTGAATATTTAATTCTATTAATTTTAACTTTATTTTCATGGGGTTAATTTTTTTTGTAAAAGTTTTTATTATGTTTTTAACTTCAAAAAGCAAACTGAAAGAACGAAGTATTTGACTTATTCAAAAATTAGGGGTTTGGCGCGTAGAGTGCGCAGAAGGTGGAGCCCCTTTGTATTTGTATACGCCTGCGTGCCTACCCCTCATTTTTTTAATCAGTTAAATACTTCCATTTTTCAGTTAGCTTTTTGAAGTTAAAAAAATTAAAAATCTTTGTAAAGTAGATAAAGAGTCAAAACAAGAGTAGTGTAAATTGACTAAATAACTTTTTATAGATTTTTAAGACAATTTTTCGCCTCGTTTTAATCGCAGAAAACGCCCAAGGAGATACATCTTGAAATCCATTTTGAATTATTTTGTTGGTTGTATAGTGTTTCCATAACAAAAGGTCTTACAGGTTTTTTTTTACTTTACTTTTACATTCTAATATGTGATTCTAAATAGGCCTAATATAAAGTACAGAAGATAGTATAATATTCAAAAAAGTAATAGAAATACAAAATAAGTGGTTGTACTCTCCGGCCGTAATGAATCTTTCTGATTGTAAATCACGATTTTCCAAATTATATGTGAACTAACAGATAAAATTTTTCTTGTTGATGGCCAAGGAGGTTCAGGAAAAATATTTATGTACAAAATGTTGATATTTCGTTTCATTTCTAGTAGAAACAAATTTTATCTTGCATGGACTGGTATAGCATCAATATTAATTCCAAAAACAATGACCAGTCATAAAATATTTCGTTTACCATTAGACTTAAACAATATAGAAAGTTAATTCTTGTACTTTTAATCCGGAAAAAAAGTTAAAAGAAGAAGATTCAATGATTCAGGGACGAAGCTTGTATGATCCCAAAAAAGCCTTAGAAGTAGTTGAAAGAACATTATGCAATTTATGTGGTACAAATATCTATTTTGGCAATAAGTTAATTGGTGTAGGAGACTATTTCAGACAAATTCTTCTCGTTTAAAAAAATAGGAATAGAAGCATAATTATACAAAAAAGTATTAAATCATCATATCTTTGGTTGTTGTTTCGTATTCTGAAACTTAATATCAATATTTGTTCAATTGATAAACATTTTCGAAATTAATACTCGATATTAAAGATAGAAAAATTGAATTATTTTAAGTACTTAATAAATGAAAAACAACGGATGTTTGTTCTGATATTTTTGGTAATGATATTAACTTTTCAATGAATAGCGTTATACTTACATCTCACAACGAGTATACTTTTCTACTATATATATACGACTATAACTTATAAAGGTGTCGATAAATCTGACAATGATATTTACATAAATTTTCCAATTGAATTTCTAAACAGTATTTGTTAAGGGTGACCACCGCTTAAGCTTAATTTAAGAATTGGAGTTATTGTTATAGTGATATAAAATTTAAGTATAGTTAGTTAATGGCTTATGTAACGGTACAAGATTACTTCTTAGATAATTACTTAACCACTGTTTTCGTATGGTCAATAATACGTCTCGTTATCAAAATGCAAAAATAAAAATAAAATTTTTATTTAAGTAGAACATGATAATAATTTAGAGATAAAAAATATTGTCACGAAAGAAATTTGTAACGTTAACTTATCAAAAGAAGATAATACAAAATGTAATTCCTTTACATTAGCAAAAGTATGAAACTGTACGAAATATTCTTGCCCAGTTTATTTAGATTATAAATAAATTTTTGTTATGAATGGACTTGTTTAGAGTATGGTCTTAACTGTTTTATTTAAGTGTCATTCGTAGGTCTCTTAGGATTCAGCTCGTGAGCTTTATGTGTTCTTTTTGTATTGAATAATGATCTTTATTTAAATAATATGGGTATTTTATTTAATGTTATTTTTTATCAAACCATTTTCATAATAATTTATTCTTTTAAAAACAATTAAATAGGGTTACTTTAACAATGTTCAGCGTTAATTTTATTACTGATAAATAACTGACATCTATCACTGATTGGTGTTATTGCTGCTTCGGAGTTCCCTTAGCTGCGTGTGGTAACCTTCAGTGTTTACTTAAACTACATGAATGAGTTTCTGGCTAGTAGGATGTTGCAATTTCTGCTTTCTCTGCTATCGCCAGAACCACTTACGGCGGGCCTCCTTTGCTGTACCTCGCTCCTTAGCGTAGTCTGATACTATTGATGTTCTTGATACGCACCCGAGTTGCCTCAGCCAACAGATTATGCCTTACGTGTTTAAGGTACTCACGAGTCGCGAGAGTCAAGAGTTGACTAAAACCTTAGAGGACAGGTGATACACATAAAGAGAGCGATTTTTTCTCTTGATGGTGCGTTTTTATAGCATCTGAACGAGTAAAACAAGCCTTTGGTTGAATTAGGTAAACCAATGAGCAATGTTCTTGCAGACTGCGTTGACAGCAAAACAGTAGGCTTGCACGATGATGTTACATGTTATGATTTCACGTATTAGGCAATAACAATATAACAGTACCAATCGAATTTTTCTGACATGTGCGATTGATTTTTTTGGGTCAGTGATGATGAAAGCTCGCATCAGCAATATAAGAGCGCCAAATATAAGTTCAGTTGTGACAGTAAGCTTACAAATTTCGAAATTAATCCTTCTGGAGATTTTACAATCAATTTTGAATATAATAAAGTAATGTGTGAATTACAAATTTTAAATTAGTACACATTATCAGAATTGAACAATTAATGAGCAAGTAACAATTCATTCATACATACATGCATTCTTACAACGACGCTGACCGTATTCTATGTCAGCATATTATGAAGTATTCACCTTAAAGCTAATACACATGTGCCCATACATAAGCGACGGACGAGCTCCTCTTGTCACAGAGCTTGCTTTATATTCACAATACCTCTTATCTGAATTTGACGGATGGATACCTTTGAGTTAGAGTATAATTCGTATCAACTTGAGATGTAACATTTTACATCAATGAAAATTTTGTTTAAATACTGTTTCATGATGATGCGCATTGTATGACATATTTCGTTAGATATGATTTTGATGTTTTCGTGGTTAATAGGGCTATGAGAGGTAATTTTACTACATTTAAAGATGCTGGTGATGGAAGGCTAAAGAGAGCTCTGTTGAATTGAAAGGGAAGCAATAAAAATATAGTTAATACTGACAGAATATTACCTTATTTAGAGGGGGGTCTGAGGGGCGTTACAGGAGGGGGGACAGGCTGTGGGGGACTCATTAAAATTGAGTGGAGGGCTAAGGTGAGGTTGAGGAGTGGCAGAGGGGGGGGGGGCACAAAAATTTTAACCCATCAAAAATTATGTAAAAACTGTTCGAATTTTATTTTTTTAGAGGGGGGCTGATGGGGGCTGAGGAGTTGTGGAGGGGGTCGGAGAGAGGGTTGTGTGCAATGTCTCTCTAAAATCACTATATGGTATTGGAAAATATATTTATTATTATTAGGCCTAAGCCCCTTGCTCGATCTGTGTGCCAACCCATTATTTCCACTTTGAAATTTGTAAATTTAAGAAGCTTCTTACTTTTTTTTCAATTTTACAGCCTGTCTTTAAAAAGTTATGAGTAATCTCATCAAAAATATGAACGCGTTGAATTTCAAGATAAAATATTTTTTAATTTTAGCAAGACTTGATAAATTAATTATTTATTATAAGCTGGTCTTTGCGCGCCCTGCGCGCCATCATCATTGACAAAGAGTTCTGGGAAGTAAATTAAAAATACTATATGTACAATATGAAACGATTCAAACGTAATAAATTTCAAAATACCATTGATACTTTCCGCTTTGTTAATTACCTTTGTTTGGAAAGTTCTTACTAATACTTAAATTTATTGTTATTCAGATACAAACTGATAAAAGAGAAGAAACACAAATTGAAGTTAACGTACAGTAGAGGTGAAGTGTCGACAAATATCGAAATAAATGATATTTCAGAAAAATCCTAATTTTTTAATGAAGGGAGATAGCAAATTACCCGCTATTGTTTCTCTAATAAAATAATCCAACAAAAAATTATAAGTTAATTTAGAGGTTGTAAAAGAGTTGTGGGAGTAAGTATTTTACAGTAAACCTGTGATACAGTATCTTTATACTACATTATTAGTTTTTTTGGAAAAATGTGGGGGATGGCTTTGGGGTAGGAAATTACCTTACATGTACCCATCTTCAATATATGTTTACTAAAACAGGATTATTATAACAATTTTTTAAAATATTTAAAGTTTCTGTGGGGAGATTGTGGAGGGGCTACTTAATATACGTGAGGCGGATGTGGCGTGATAGTGGGAGGCGTCAGTGTGGGCTCACATAAGTTTTGTTGCGTTTAATTTACAGAGAAAAGAAAAAAATTTTCCCTAGTATTTTGGAGGGGTTCGAGGGTGGCTATAGAGGGACCATGGAGGGTGTGGGGGACCCTGTGGACTGCCTTACCAAAATAACTATATAATATCGAAAGATATGGATATATTTCATTTTTTTTCCTTAAAGTATTTGATATAATTTCATTATTTTTAACTAAAGTAGCTCTTTTTACTTTATTTAAACAAGTAGTTGTAGGTGTTAAAGATGTAATTGAAGTAAATTGTTACTTTGAGTATTACTTTTAAAAAAAATTTTTTATCATTAGAAAAATTATATTTTAGCTGCCACATTTATTATCTGCATTCAACCAATAATGTTATATTGTTTTTGATGTAGAGTGACCAATCAAACTGTTATGTACACTCACGCTCTGTAGTTACTGTAGCATGCTGCTGCTGCAGTCAGTCTGCCTAGTTTGCTTATACAAGGAGGTCGCGTACCACAAATTTTGCTTGCCGGTACAATTCACGATTATCTCTTCTTTGTTTAATAGCGTGACTTATTTACACCATTGTATAATAATTATCACAGATATATTATAATATGTATTTTTCGCTGTGTTCTTAAGTTGTTTTTGCTCTGGTTAAGTGCCCTTGGATTGCTGTAAAACAGTTAACCTTTTTTACAATATATTATTTTCTATTTTTTAAATTATGTGCAGTGCAGTGAGTATTATTTACGGTCCTGCAAGCATCGGCACAATTCATAAACCAGTGGCTGCCCTTTTTCATTTCCAAATCTGCATGTGCTTACAACCATCTAAATTACACAGTTTGTTACAGCTTTCTTCTGAATAGTAGGTTACATTGAACTGTGTAAAGGTCCTAATAAAGCTGGTATTATAGGTTTATTTTAACCTTTCAGGTATGCAATTAAATTATTTGATAAAGAAATATCTTTATATTTTTTTTTTTTATGTGATTAGACTTTTAATAAGAATATTTTGAATTTTGACTTTATGAAATTAAATTCCCTATTGAACTATAACATTTTGAAGAGAAATCAATTTAATTTGTAAAAGGAAAGTATATTGTTCTGTTAAGTTATTTAGTAAGTACTAAAAATATTTCAACACCATATTCCTAGTTAGGCCACGAAACGTAAGATTCTATTTTATGAGTTTTTTTTAGGTTAGGTACCAAATAGTATTTAAGAATTGTCTTTGGATTTATCAAGAGATGAAAAATGATAAATAACAACTATAATTCGTTCTGGGCAAAGCTTTAAGTGGCTGACAACGACGTTAAATCGCTTCATCAGTGTATGGTAAATAAGTTGATTAGTTTTGAGATAAATCAGCTTACAGGTGCATGTAAGCTAATTAGTACTAAAATATCAAATTTTTAATACATGGTCCTAAAACTTGATGAACCATAGCCATTAAGTGCTAGAAGCAGCCAATTAAAAAAAATTTGATATTTTGAATTTCTTTGACAGTATATCACCATACACAGCCCTACATTCGATAACCACTTTTTGCTACTCAGGATTAGAGAGTATTTGTTCTACTGAAGATTTTTAGACGTCGCACGCCTTCAGTGATGTCTTTAACTTATAGACAGAGGGGCTTTGAATAGCGTTTTTTGAGAAAAATTCAATATTCTAAGTTTCTGTGACAATATAGTGCCATATGGCTGCCATATAAAATAATTACTTTCTGCCATTTAAAGCGTTAATGTGCATATTTTACTCGAAATTTCAAGCCCTTATTCGGCTTCAAAGCTGCCATTCATTTTTGGAGGGAGGGAGATAAAAATAATGTGTTTTATCCCAAATGTATAAATTATGTGAATGTATGTAAGGGAATCCACATAAAATAGTACGTTTTTGTCCGCCATTTTGATAAAAAAATACCAGGTGTGAACTTCAGGACCCCTGACAGACGGAAAACATTAAAGAATGCGTTATAGAGCTCGGGAGTATTGATCGTCTATGATGAAAATCTATTTATTTTTTTATTTTTTTCTTTCTGAATAATCTTACCTTTATATTTTAATACTGAAAAAACAGTTTATTTACGAATATGTATTTTAATCTCTAAATGTTACAGGTTAGAAAAAAGTAAATGTTAAATTATATTTAAATTTTTTTCATTCATTAACATGTAAACGAGAACGAGAAAGAACAACAATACACCGCGAAGGGTATCTATATTGCTTATCTACATATAGGTACATACATACGTTTAATAGTACATTTGTGCTAATTACTTTCTCTGTCTCTCTGTCTCTTTTGGATACCTGTGCATAGTTGCGTACTTAAATTAAATTAGGGACTTCTGGTAGAGCAGCTTGCAATTTATGTAGAAACTTTTGGTAGAGTTAAGTAACATTGTTAACTTGATGGCAATAAACCTTATTCTGTGTACAGTGTACTGACACACCTGACAAAGTGTACAGTAATTATAATACTGCAAAGAAAACCTACAAATCTTCATGTTATCCGTAATGATTTTCCTATTAAAAAGTAAGGATTACTCAATCGAATATTTTAAAGTGATGGGCCACATTATCATAGTATCATAATGTTTTCGTGAAAAGTGATGGTGTAATAGATTCTATTACATTTAATTACGGAGGAAGTAATATTATTGGAAAAAAAAAAATTGAGCCCCTCAAAAACTTTTTTAAAAAAAGCTTAAGAATACCCAACCTTAGCCATTACATTTGATCTAAATAAAGATTAAATAATTATAAAATGAAACAACAAAATTCTTATGATTTATATAAAGTAAAGCCAGAAAAAAAAATAAGATGTATTAAGATACAAAAATTTTGGTGATGTACAGGCGAATATACAGTTCCAAGATAAGTATAGTAGATTAATTTTGACTGAAGGAAGAAATAGCAGTCACAATGTTATTTATCCTGATGTGAAAAGTTATGAAAACATCTATGTAAATATAGTAACTTACTTGACAACAAGTCTTAATGTTACTGTCTAGATGACATTCTCCACTGCGATAACAACATTAAATGATACTATTTTAACTAAAAAGAACAAAATAAAAATGAATCAGTTGAGTATACCATAAAAGCCCACACACGTCAAGTTGTACGAATTAACATTATAAATACTCTATTAATCAAAGGTTATTTACCTCGAATAAATGTTGGAAATGATAATATATGTTTAGGTAGTGGAAAAGTGCGTAATAAAAACGACCAATTTACTATTTTGGCTATTGATACCACTAAAGAAAATGTTACAATCGACAAAAACAAAAAGTAGATTTTGCCCTTTAAGTACATCACCCCCGAATTTTCCCCTGATACTAAAAGCGAAGAAAAAATTCCCATAGTTAAAAATAATTCTGAACGAATAGAAACACTCACGAGTTTTGTGAACTCAGATCATTAAAACTTTAAAATATGAGATAGCATTTACAGTTTAATAAAAGAATATCCTGACATCTTGTTACTATTAGGAGAGTCCCGACCTTATACAAATTTTGTCGTACATAAAATTTTTACAAAAAATAATATTCCATTTAATATAAAAAATACCGCCATTTACCGGTGCATAAAAAAGTGTCACAGAAATCACGATAAATTTTCCTCTTTAGATTGTTTTAAAAAAACCATCCAGTCGAGGAAATACAAAATGAAAGGTAGTTATTGATTTTAAAAATTTAAATAAAAAAATCTATGGTGATGCGTACCCGTTACAAAACATATCTGATATGATGGACTAGTTAAGCGGTTTATTGGCTATATGCTTTTATCTGTTAGACTGAGCAAGCAGATTGAAAGTAATACCGATGGCTAAAACAAGACAATCTCAAAACTGCGTTTACATCACTATACTGACCATGAGTAGATCATAATATAAAAAATTAACTCTTTTTTAATAGGTTAAGAGCAACAAGAATGCTTCTTCAACCAGACAAGGTATAGTTCCTGAAAAAAGAAGTAATATTGTATGGTTATATTGTGAGTTAACGAAGAATTAAACCAGACCCAAAAAAAAACAAAAACCGTTAAGGTATTTCCCCAACTAAAAACTTTGATAAATATTAGCCAATTTTAAGGATCAGCGAAGAACTATTAACATTTTATGAAAAATTTTCACATAATAGCAAAACCACTGTCAGATTTTTAAAAAAAAGGGTGAAAAATTGTAACAGACCAAAGTACAAGAAAACAGTTTTTTAATATTAAAAGACCATCCATGTCAAAGGCTTATATTACAATTTCTTGACTCCAGTTAATTATTGAAGTTGACAACGGATGCATTTGACTACACTATTAGAGTGGTATTAAATAAAATAAAAAAATCGTTTGATCATTTAGTTGTCTATCTCTGAAGAACTTTAAATAAATTAAAAATAAACTGTTCCACGACTAAAAATGAATGTGTATGTTAACTAGACGCAATGCATCATTTCTATTCTTACTTATTAGGAAATAAATTTTTTCTTGAAATTTAACATAAGCCATTAAATTGGATTTACATAAGAAAAAATCTAGGATAGCGATTAATGTGCTGAATGTTAAAATTCACCGATGTTAAATACATCTTTAAATACAATCTAGGAAATTTCAATCCCAACGCTTATGAATTATCTAAAAATCCAGTAGAACAATTTTTGTATGTAGAAAAAAAAATATATACAACGGGTTATCATTGTTACAAATGATAGCGATGGGTCAAAAAAGAATAGAGGATAAAAGGAAAACAGAATTACAGAGTCAAAGATAAGAAACAGTAGGAACATTTTTATTAAAGACTACCAAAACTAAAATATTGGCAACAACCCTAAAGGAGACAGTAGAAGTAACAAAAACTAAAAGTATGATCATATAAGAAACGTATGCACCTCAAGTGGCCGAGGGCCCTAGACGACCTAGAATAAAAAACGTCAAAAAATGGATTATAGTGTGATTGCTTAATAGACTAGAATAAAAACATTTTTATAGTCACATACATTATTCGCATCTTGACCAAGTATACTAAAAAATGTCAACAAAAGTACATCAAAATATCTTAGCTGCTTGCCAGTAAATTTTTTAGAATCAATAGCCTTCATATTACACGCTAGTAAAACAAACACATACATCTCCAGAATTGAATTAAATAGTTCTAGAAAATACGAGATGCCACAATTACTAGTCAGAGATATAATTTATTCTGGTGCATCATAATGGACAAGTATGTTTTCTCAGAATTACTCCAGTAACACTAAGATTCTTCAGAGGAAAATACACAACCACTAATATATGACCCATGTAGTAGCCGATTATTACAAAAGACATAAACACGGAAGCTGTAGAGACACCTACTGTATTAAGCGAAGATATCGGTAACGACGTATTTCATGATGAAACTTATATCAAAGAAAATAAAAAATCATGACGGAAGGAATAAAGTTACCTACGAAATAGTACAGAATCTGACCGACAGACTTAATCAAAATCCAGAAGAAATATTACGTAAAACTGAAGAAGATAGCAAACCAGAAAAAAAATTAACATTTTTTTTCTATAACCAGATTCTCTGATAGAGATCACCCATACCCTTAAATTCATAATATAGTTAATAAAATAGGTGCTTATGATTCTAATAATTTTTATGATGCCTTACTAGATACTAAAGTTGTTGAAATGTCAAGACATGCTATAAATTTTCAACCTTTATTCTATAATGACAAAACTTTACAAAAATATACCATGAACGGAAGACTATCAATAACTCCACGAGCTCAGAAGAAAAACCCTCCAGTTTGAGTCTACCGAATGATAATGAAAAATCTTTGACTAGAATAGGTAACAGAAGAACCCTCGGAGAACTTGGATGAAGATAACTCATCCTCAATGAACTACAATAAAGGAAAATTAATAAATCAAAGTACTGCACCTAACGTTATGCTGCTGTCAGACTTGTACCCTTTTCAACTAGTAAATCGATGCAAACGATAACATGGAAAAGTGGGCGTAAGTCCCAGCTATAGTAGCAGTAATACTGACGATTTTCAAAGTAGGCCAAAGCTAATAAATAACGTGATCACTTCCAGATATTGTCTTACGTATTAAAAAAAAAACAATACAGTTGATTTTATCAGTAAGGAGTGCTAGCCAGTCAAGTCTCTCTCAAAACTGTTGAGAGTGATGGTTGCATTGCACTTCAATTATTTATAATGAAAAAAAATCTAAAAGAAAGCCAAATACTAGAATCTCTCTACAGGACACAATATATTGTCAATAATTAATTGTAAGTAAAACTTCTACTGACCTGATAACGGCAATAAATCTTTTGACAGCTTCTACACCTCATAAGAAGATAATTATAAAACGAAACTTTGAAACATTTCGTATTTTCAGAAGGGGAGTTCTCACAGATGAATTGAAATCTAGACTAATAACTGAAAAATTATTAAATACATTTGACCAGACAACTATTTAAATTACCGTCTGTAACGGTAAGAATAATTTCCCAATATTCTGTGAGCGTATTAAAGTATTGGAAACACTACAAGACTTGTTGTGACAGCCCTGTTGGAGGACACAAGGAAATAAATTAAACTCATCAGAAAATTGGAAATCGATTTTATTGGCCTTAAACGAGAAATAATATTTCTAATTATGTTATGTTATACTTAGTAATATTCTTAAATACGTAAATATAGCAAATATCAAGAAAAAAAAAGTAAGCGAATGAAAAGAAGAGTACCCCTGGTGCTTATAAACGCATCTATTGAAGCTTTTGATAAAGTTTTCATTGACACTGTCGGCAAATCGAGAATGACGCTGAATGGTTATCGTCACTTATTGACCATACAGTGAAATTCAGCTAGATATATATCACATGAGTTCTTGACTTAACATCAAGTACTACAACTAAAGTACTAGTACATAATCTTATTTAATTTACGGTACACCCATAGCAATTTTGTTAGATAGACATGCCACCTTTTTGTCTAAAATGTTAAAACAACTTGTGACAACCCTAAAAACGAGCCATCTAACGACGTCATCATATCATCTCCAACCCAGTGGATTCCTAGAAAGAAGTTACGCTGTTTAGCCGACTTCATACGAACCTATTAAGAAATTATGATGGCTAGGAAAATTAGGCTTGACTTACAGCTTTTACATGTAATACGAGTGTACATACAGTGCGAAGTTACGCTTAAACGTATGTGCTAGAATCATTGTACACATACGTATTGTAACGCTTCTACTTAGTTGATGTATGGAAAAGTGATTTTCAGGGGAAATTCAACTTGGGCGGCTCGACGCAGTGTGTGTGTATGAGGCTTTGGCGCAAGATAGTTTTGGAGGAGAAGGTCGCGAAGTTCAAGTATTTAGGGGTACCGAGGTGATAAGTCGGATCAAGTGAACCGAAAGGCAGTTTTTAATGATACGAGGGAACAGTAAGGTTCTCTTGGTAGCCTAAGGAGTTTTGGAGCTTTTTTCATCATCGCACTTCGTCACTTACAGCACAGCGTGAGTACATATCTCGTCTGAGCCACGAAGCCGTTTAACTCGTCCTCGAGTTGATTAGAGCGAGTGGGTGGTAAAACCCCAGTTGTTTAATATACCAACTATGTGGTGGCCCCAGTGCCAGCTGAGTGGTGTAGACGGAGTTTCTTACTTTTTAAGATACTCAATGAATTTGTGTTGTAATTTTTTCTCCTGAATCTGGAGCCCTTGTATTTCCGGACGTACGTATCGGTAGTTTTCTTCTTGCGTCAAGCCTCCGTGTTTTTTCCCCGGAAGTCTGATTTTTTATTTTTTGAATCGAATTATTTCGATCGACGCGAAGCCCGTTCGTGATCGGCAAGTTCAGAGCTAACCATTATTAAAAACTAAGAATTTTCCTTTGTTTTGAAACGCTAAGCGTGAATTATAAAAATTGTTCTTTTAAAATTAAATTGAAGCTATAAGTAGTGAATTATACGACTGTCGCGTTGCAATTCAATAGGTGTGCGTTATCTCTTACGAAGCAGTCTCGACGCGATATATGGTACGATATTTGTTGTTCTAAGAACTCAGTCTCTCGGGAACGCTATCGACGAAGAATGTAATATATTGACCACGCTGATAAGATAAACTCTGTTTGTATATGTTCTCGACACTTGACGAGTCTAGTTTCATTTTCTTGTTTGTGAACACTCAAGTTATTAATAAATTAAAGTTCCTTTCACTTTATGCCTTTTATTAAATGTTCGTGTCGATTTTATTACGCCCCTATCATAAATTCGTGTGGTATAAATATATCTATAATTAGTTTGAGGATTTGGAAGTCGATTGCCTCGTAGTAACGAATGGTAAGCCCTAATTATACTTGTTGGTCCCGCCACACGTTCTCGTCAAAAAGACGAGGACATGCAACAGCAATAAATTTTACGCACTGATAACTAATTTTTGGCAAAGTAGCAAGATTGCCTTTAAGGATAGCTAAGAATAACAGGTAACAAACTCACCCATTACAATTAAAAGATCTTATTAAGTGATTTTAAGAAATGTAAGTGTGGTAGAAAACCAATAACTGCAAGTAAAAGTGCAAGCAAAAATAAGATATGATAAATAGATTTTTAAAATGTTGAACTAGGTGACTACGTATGGGTAAAAAGAATCCTGTACATGTAAATTTGAATATTCTTAAGAGAACCCGTCGTTATGATAATTTAAAAAAAAATGATGATTTAGCTATATTATTATGACTGTTTTAAGATAAAGACACGGATATCTCCAAGAAAATTTAATAGTTTCGGTCGTCACTTGACGAAGATTCCAATCCATTTTGAAATAAATGAAGAACGAGTTTATAAGTCAATCTTCTTAATTTATTAATAAATACAGGTGTTACAATTGTTTCAGTACACTGTACCTTCCTCAAACACAGAGGTTTATAAACTGAACTGAATTCGGCTTTACAAATAATATCTATGCATATCAGCATACCGTCAACTTATTCATACTATGTACGAACATACACTTATTTCAAATTTAATAAAGGTGAGTCATTTAAATCTAGCTGACAGTTAGACAAACGTTCAAAGTCCTCAAAATATTAATCTCAGCCGCTCCAAAAAATTTAACAATTTGCCCTTATTAGCTACATAGCTACAACATATAGCTAATAAGGGCATGATACTGAATATAGCTAATACTACATATAGTTACTACACATAGCTAATAAGGGCATAATACCAAATATAGCTAATACTACATATAGCTAATAAGGGCAAATTATTAAATTCTTTGGAAGCGGCTGAGATTAATAGTTTGAAGGACTTTTAATGTTTGCTTGACTGTCAGCTAGATTTAAATGACTCACCTGTATTAAATTTGAAACAAGAGTATCTTCGTGTATAGTATGAATAAGTTGTTGATATGCTGATATGTATAGGTATTATTTGTAAGGCCGAATGTAGCTCAGTTTATAAACCTCTGTGTCTGAGGAAGGTACAGTGTACTGAAACAATTGTAACACCCGTATTTATTAATAAATTGTAAAGATTGACTTATAAACTCGTTCTTCATTTATTTCAAAAAGAAAAAAAAAATTAAATAAAAAACACCTCCAAGAATACATCGCAAACATGTGTTTTAAAAGTACTGCTATAAGGTTACTAAATAACAATTCAGAGAAAACCATCTCATATAAAATACATAGTTTCAACGCTAGCACAAGCTTAAAATTAAATTTTTTGAAAACCACTAATAGTAAGCAGTTAAATTAATAGTACGAAGAAAAATGAACCACACATTACTCGTAATCATTATTTGAGACATCCATCAACAGTCTGTGACTAACATCAGCGCAGAATATTATCAAGACTGGAAAGAATCCCAATAAATTACCATCCAAATAACTGACACAACCAAATTAACTGGAGGAGAACATTGAACGAAAATATCACACGAAATACACTGGACCTATTGACAGGAGCGCAAAATACAACACGATTAAAAAATTAACTTATTCTTTTTGTCAACAACAAGTTGCGTTTATAACATATCAAAAACTCTTTATTACATGTAGAAGACTTCGATTTATACAAATTTCAAACACAAGGCCGACTTTTGGCCAAACTATCGATTTACCAGAAAAAATTTACAGTAACAAAAAGTGAACCCAATAATAGATCTCGATTATTCAAGAATCTACATCCTACTTCTTACAACAAGAAATACATCATCCTAGTTTTAAGATTTTAGTGTTAATAATGAAAAAATTTTTTGCTACACGGTAAATCTCTAGAGTTATTATTCATGCTATATATCTACATCACGGAAAGTATATACAGTGATACATATCGTCCTTTCAGAAATAGTATAATGTATACATATTTTTTAATGCATACGTGTATACGGGTGATTCTGCCACTACTGCCCCTTCTCTAATTTAAAAAAAAAAACATTTAAAGGTATTTTGGTGGTCAAATTTATGGAAAAAACTTCAAAAATTGTTGATCTTTGACCATAAATATTGCAACCTGTTTTTTTCTTTAAAAATTTGAAAAGTGTGGAGTGTACACGTTGGCCCAAAAATACATTTTGAAAAAACGCACTTCAGGCATTAACATTAATTCAGAGTGGTTTAATGTCACTGTTATATTCCAACTTGATAAAAACGAATCATACTATGAGTAAAAACGCAATTTATTCGTCAAATTTGTACAAGATGTAATGTGTAAATATACAAGCTCATTCGACAAGTGGTGCTTATACGCCACTTACATGTATGTATGTGTATTAGCTTCAAAGTGCATCTTTCACAATATGCTGACATACAAATCGGCCAGCCTCATTTTAAGAATGCATGCCTGCATTGAAATTGTACGTTATATGTATGTATGTATGCATAAATTGTGTTATATGTATGCATGAATGGAATATCTACGAATTTAGTGTCCATCTCCAATAATGTATTTTTTTTTAATTTAAATTAAAAAATTGTAATCAAAAAATTATTCTCTTGTATTCAAAATTGATTGTAAAATATCCGAAAGGATTAATTGCGAAATTTGTAAACTTATTTCTCACACTCAAACTTGTATTTGGTGTTTCTTTTATTGCTGATGCAAGCTTGCATCATCACTGATCCAAAAATCTCAATCGCACCTGTCAGAAAAATGCGATTGGTATGGTTGTATTGTTATTTCCTGATACATGAAATCGTAACATAAAACATCATTGTGCCAAACTATTGTTTTAATGTCAAAGCAGTTTGCAAGAATATCTCTCAATAGTTGACCTAATTCTACCAAAGGCCTCTTTTACTCACTCTAAGTCTACAAAAACACATCATAAAGAGAAAAAATTGCTCTATTTACGCCTGTCACCGGTTCTCTGAAGTTTTAGTCAACTCTTGACTTCCCCGTTCCATGAGTACTTTATACACGTAAGGCATAACTTATTGGCTGAGGCAAATTGCGTGCATTTCAAGGACATCAATAGTCTAGCATTACGCTAAAGAGCGAGGTACAGCGAAGAAGGCCTGCCAAAAGTGGTTCCAGTGATAGCAGAGAAAGCAGAAATTGCAATATCTTCTTTTCAGCTACAAAATCATTCGTGCAGTTTAAGGAACCCCTCTCACAAGTACTGCATGAAGTATTAGAGAACTTTGAAGCAGCAGTATTAACGATTAGTGATAGATGTAAGTTAGTTGACAGTAACATAAATAATACTAAACCTTGTTTGATTGACCCAAATAAATTTTGTTCGAAAGATTAAAATATTTTAATTGTAATTACATCAATCAAGACACTTACATGATGTTTTGAGTAGAATTACTTTTTTGCGTGCATAGATTTGCCAATTATATTTCACGCATACGTGAATAATCACTTTTCTTCGTCTCAAGCAAGTTTAACCTTCTGTTAAAATTTATACTTGGTGCCTTTGTCATAGAGTGTGGAGTGCATTAAAAAGGCAAACAAGAAATAGTAGGAAAAAGTAGGGAATCGCTTCGTCCTTGATCGCTAGCTTGAACTTATCAGTGTATGTTAGCGATCCAGCCACTGACGAATATAACTAGTACTTGCACTGATACGTATTATTATAACGCAGGGAAGATTAATATAGTAAGTTGGATAATTAGTATGTATTTTTAGCCATATGCCTGTTATAAGTCAATTAATCAATTAATTAATTATATTTCTATAAATAAATAAACAACTGGTTTCAGAAGATTAGATAAGTTGATTTATAATGGGCATACGATTGAAAACACATGCCAATTTTCCCACTTACTATATCAATCTTGCCCTTGTTATAACAATACGTATTTGCACAAATGTTAGTTGTATTTGTCTGTCGCTAGATCGCTATCATGCCACACTGATGAGTTGAAACTAGCGGTCGAAGACGAAGCAATTCTCTTTTTTTTCCTACTATTTCTTTGCTCTTTTTATTTGCTCCACGCTCTGGAATAGAGGCACCAAGTATTGATTTTAACTGAAAGTTAAACTTTCTTGGCATAAAAAAAGTGCGTATGGATGTGTGGTTGCCATTTAATTTGCACTCATACTCACGTAAATGAATAATTTTGCTCAAAATATCGAGTAAAGTGTCTCAATTAATGTTATTTCTATGAATAAATGAGCAAGTGGTTTCAGGAAATGAGATTAATTGATTTGTTTTTAATTGTTTTAACAAAATAGTTGGTAACTGAATTTATCCATATCATTTAATCACAGACTTTCATCCAATTGAAAGGAACAAATAACGCTCGTTAGCTGAATTCTAGGAGACATACGAATGACACTAAAATAAAACTGTTGAAACCATACTCCAAACATGTCCGATCATAACATCACTACATAACATAAAATTCTGGAGCAACACGGTACAAATAAACATTTGATGGTGCCGCGTCTACTTCATGTTCGGAACTCATGACACCTAGGATTTGATCTACTGAATTATGAATACATACGAATTCTCCTCTTTTTTTAACCTTCGTCCAGTGACTCATATAATTTTTGAAAGTGTGGAGTATGTATTTTTATTAAATATATGGTGATACACTAAGTCAAATGTGCAGAATATAATCTACATCGTGTACACCAGTTATAAGAACTTTACAAGGTTTGAAGTGTCTTTTACGTCCACTTGAATGATAAAAGTATTTTTTACACTGTAGGAGAACGGATAATCAAATTTATTTTTCTATTGTTGTTAAGCTAAAACATTTAATATGTATTTTAATATTCGTGCAAAAAAAAATTTTTTGGAGGTACATTAATAAACGGTTACGTTATTTGAACATTAGCAACAAACTGATTTTAAAGTCTATTTTAGGTGGCTCTAACGAGGCTTGAATAAAAGCTAGGATTAACTTCTTTTAACCAAAAAAAATGTGTGTATTGTTTAATGCGAGTAATAAAAAGTGATAGCGCTTTAAAGAGAAATAACGCATTTTCAGTCAATATTTAAAATATCTCACGCTAAGCAATTTTCATTGCACTTTTTTTTGTTGTCATAACTTTAAATTGGTACCGCTAAATTGAACAGATTTTTTCTGATCGATACTGCTAGTTCTTGGATAGAAACACCGTGAACTATAATTTTTTTTTCTAATTGTCTTTTGTTGACATTTTAGAAGTCATTTTAAGTTAGTTACGGTGGAACCACATGAAGCTGAAACTAGCAGACAAATTGCAGCAGCCATACCGTCAAATAATAAATTCTACCTTGAGTATCCTTAGAACCAAAATAGGTACCCCTTTATTTCGCTAAATAAGAAAGGTACCTGGTCTAGTTTTAAGGGTACCCCAAGTATAATTGGTTATTTGACAGTATCGCTGCTAGAATTTGTCTGCTCGTTTCAACTTCATCGGAATCAAAAAGGGGCGATCTCGAAAACGATATACGTCGATACAGTCTTATGCTATAGTCATTACTCGCACAGTATTCGTCATACGGTAATCGTCAGTTTTACATAGATAAGTGCCGGCGCTAATTGGTAATGATATTATTTCACAGAATCTAATAAACTTTAAGCGCTTTCTAAGGGAGAACAGCAAATGGATTTACGATCTCTTTCACAGAAGAAAGTAACAACGACTTGGGTATTTAAGCCCGTGTGTCCTTGCCTTACAAGTTAGTTCAGTGTTGGCTTCCCATTCTAGCTTGTACCTTCGAAGTGTCAGTAAAAATCAACTTTCGTGATCTTACGTATAGTAGCCAATAAAGTTCATTAAATCGTCAGAGCCTTTTCTCAAGATCCGTACCTCTGTGGAATTGAATTAATATAACTACTGACTTTAAAGTATAAAGATTTCGTCCAGGACATAATGGAGATGCGATATTCAGAACAACTAAATGACGTTGCTGAGGAGCACAATCCACAAGATCAGAAACCGAAAGGTATACATAATACTCATATAATTATTTTGCGTCAAATAAATATTTGTAAACTTTAAATATGCATGTTCTGCTTTTTCTAGACGAATGTGCAAAGAAAAGGAACAGGACGATATTCACAACGCCGCAGATTATCTCGCTCGAACGGATATTTGAGACAACTAAGTATTTGAGCCGGTCCCATCGATTCCTCGTGGCGCAACAGTTAAAGCTCACGGAACTTCAGGTGCAAATATGGTTCCAGAATCGTAGGATGAAGTTTAAGAAAGACAACGAAAGTGGCCCTGATGGTAAAAACAGTACATCGCTGCCATCCACGGCAACGACAGGCCAGTTGGGCGCCGTCAGTGTCCCCGAATCGCTCCGAGGCGAGCTGCCATTACACGGTCCGCAAAAGCCGTTGCCTCCGTTTTATCATCAGCAAACGCTTGTTCCCCGTCAGCAGGTGCTACATAAACCGATACCCCGACGGCCAATGTTTTTTTCTCGAGTGCAGCGAAATCCATTGCCGCATC
The DNA here is from genome assembly GCF_000648655.2 of Copidosoma floridanum. The sequence goes on along the minus strand of NW_019379615.1, from coordinate 143,544 downwards.
CATACCTTCTGGCAACTCAACAGCTTGGAGTTTTGGAACGGATGCCGCATCTCACGAGCTCTGGAGCCCTGGCACCTTCGACTCGAGTCAGCGTTTTGTACGACAATTTGGCTGCTTATGATTACGCCAGGTAATACGAGATTTCATTTTGATCCTAAAAATTTATGCAAAGTAAATAGCATTGAAATATAAAACTTTCATCTCGTACTTTCGCTCAAAACATAATACGCGGACGTTCTCATAATGTATTATTGTTATTGCTGTTAGAAATAAGTATATACTGATAAATTGGTAAATAAAAAGTCACAAACAGCGTTAAAAATAAAAAAAATGTTGAATCACCAGTATCCACAGAATAATGTCTAGATAAATAAAACATGGAAAGAAAAATAAAAGTATATGCTAGTTGGCTAGAAAAATTCTTTCGTCTTTGGTTTATTACTGTTCATACATACATCGTGCATTAATTTTACCAAGATATCCAGTATGAAAATTAACATTTAATTTTGTCGTAAATATTGCTCAGTTAACACTTGACCTATCGTTAAAAGAGCGCTATCATGTAAACGTAAAACAGAAACTCAAATTCTTACAAATTAAGAGAAAAAAGTAAGTCATCGGAAAAAGTTTCTAATGCACCGCCATTGGGCCAATTAGATGATAACACGATAAGAGTCGGAATTAAACTTTTAATTTAACTAAAAACGCGCAGATTAAGTTCTTACCATTTTGATAATTAATTTTTCTAATTGCCAGAAATATAACAGTTAGTCATTGATTTTTTTTTAAATTACATTTTTTAAGCAACGGCATTAGAAAAATTTTGGTGATTTTTTTAAATAATTGTAGATTTCAATTGAATGTGCTTGAACGAGAGCAACTGATGCATCTGCAACAGCTTCGGCAACAACTGTATTCACCGGTACAGTTGATGCAACAGCCCCAGCAGCATCAGCAACTACACATTAAATCTGAGCATCCTTAAGTACAGCGACTACAGTAATTGCAACAGTACAAACGCGATCTGCTGCAAAACTTTTACGGTAGTTTTAACTATAGAGTGTGACACGATTTTTTTCATTGTTCATAGATTCTGATATTTTTTAAATAGCATAATTTTTTTTTAACTTGGAATATAGATCGACAAGTAGTTATAATCCCTGTAATATCCTTGTTAAACGTGTATGCCGTTAAGAATAAAACGTGAGCGTGAACTTTGGTATCCATTCGAAAATCTAGCTGACACGTACCATTTTATAACATGTAATTAAACTACGCATGACCTTAATCTTTTCAGTAATATCTAAGCTACTCTTTTGCTTCAAACAGTGACCTTTTTAATTTGTAAACGAGATAATTTTCCTTACTTTTGCGTTATTCTTTTTCTTTAAACTCAAGTATGTAAATATGTATATATGTACTATCACGTGCGAGCGGTTTAATTATAAAAAATAGGCACCATTAAAAATTTAATAATGTGTTGAGTAACTTGTATTTTCATCAATTAAGACTACGAAATAATTTAATTAAGAAGTTTTTTTTCAACTTGTACTTAGAAATCAATAAATTTAATACATTAAACAAAAAAGCCTCGTATAATATCTTTTCAAAAAACCTTTAAATCTCTCTGATAACCTCACTAAGTTAATTATATTAAGTTTTTTTTTAAGAAGAAGGTAATTTTTTTAAAGACAGAGAGCATAACAGAGTTTGCTCAAATAAAAATTTATTTATTTGTTTTTCATTAAGTTTTTTATCATTTTTTGTCATATTTATTAACGAAATGACAACATTGTGTAAAACAACAAACAAGTAACTAGAGAATTTCTTTCGCTTTTCTGAATAACTCAGTAAGCAGAAAAAAGCCAGTAGTAAGATTGTTATTATAGACCTCGACGTCAGTTGGGGTATGTATGTATAGGCTTATTAAAAAATTTTTTTTAATAACCCATGTAGTATTTGACTCATTGGGCTAAATTTTGTCAGAGATTTTCATTTCTTATGACTTGATATCAGCAAGTTTTCATCAATTTAAGATGGTACTGTAAATGAATAAAAAAACACTTTTTTATTTACGTGATATTTTAATGGTTTACTGTGAAAGACAAAGTTGTAGATGTGACTGAAATACAACTTTTTGGTATCCAAACTCTTACGTCCAGGATATGTAATTCAACCGTTTCGGGAGCAAAATTGTAACCCCTATATAACTTAGTTTTTTTGTATTTCAGATTACAAAGTTAATATAAAACTTATAGACCTTAAAAAATGTAACTATTCTGTATACAACATGTTTATCTGTAAGATACAATTAACGTGTAGGTAATGTGAGTTATTGGATTATGCGATTTTTTCAAAATCACTAAGCCTTGCAAAGCAAAAAAGTCAACTTACAATTATAAATATTAGTAGTTTATCTTTTAATGTATGGTACATATATTAATTCTGCAATCATAAAAATTACAGTTTTTCATTTATTTGTTTTCAAGCTGAAATCCAGCTTAAAGATCCTACAACACTATATCGACGGCTTGGTAAAAGACAGTGCTAATTTTAATGACACCTTATTTTTCTGAAAGATTGGATTTTTGGAAAATCTTTGTTCGTTCATATAGGTAAACCTTTATTGTGAATGTCAGTGCTACTACGTCAAAGACGGATAAACAAAAGTAACTTTCGAGTTGGCTGCTTCGTCAACCCGAAGTACCCGAACCCGAGTTAACTTTTTTTTCGAACCAAATCTGAGTTGACTGCTTTTTTAACTTAATTTCTAGTTAGCTCCTTTTTAATCTATACTATCTGAGTTAGCTCTGTCTTTTACCCAAATGTCGAAATATATATATATATATATAACGGAAAATAACTATATGTATATGTTAATTGATTATGAATGTTAACCACTTATATCGACATTAATATGTTAGCAGGTGCGTGTACACTTTTAATGTAGATATAATTACCATATATGTAGGTATATGCATGTATATATATATATATATATTTGTGTGTGTTACGTACACATCTGTGTGCATGTAAAACTGTAAATTGTATAAATATTTTAACATAACCTTCACATGAATGTACACGATTTATCATTATCACCTTTCATAATATATGTATGTATGTATTCATCGTACTGCCATCGATACATCGATACCGATGCTCATACTGCCTGATAATCGGATTTTCAAGTGTTAAATCGTCACGGCCTATACTCACCATGAAATGGAATTTTCACCAGGCTAGCTAGCTGGCTAGCTAGCTACGTGGCTAGCTGGCTAGGTGGCTTGTAGGCACTTCCGTACATAACTGAGCCACCGTCTCCGCCGCATCGCATAAGCGTCCCGCTATTTTTTGTTTTCTCTCTCTCGAGGGCTTGTTTTATTGTTTCGTATGCGATACCACGCACGCAAACACTTTTTTTCCACGACAACTGATATCTGGGTATATATATGATATGTATAGGCACGCGGTAACCTCAGGATGTTGGAAAACAATTTGTATATTTATATGTTTCGATAACACCCGCGCTTAAGTCAAAGAATACACGTATAGATGCCACACGTAAACGGTTTTATTCGCACGCATGACTTTGATTGATTTTTTACTATATGAAAAACTCTCCTTTTGTTTTTAACTTTTCGGGGTACCCAAAAGTGCCAAATTCAAATTTTAAGCTACTTATCTTTGGCAATGATAAAAATAGATACCCATAAAAGCAAGGATTATTCGAAAAACTTATTAATAAAATTATCGTTACGGGTAATTCATATGGGATGGAGTGAAAAACCAAGTTTATTTATGTACAAATTCAAAATGTAATTTTATTTGACAGTAAAATCAAGCAAACAATTTGCGTTAAATTACATTTGTAATATTACAAACCTTAACGACGTAAAATTTATACCTTATATGTACAAATACCATGTATAAATTAATTATACACCATTTAAAAAATATATCGACTATGATACAATCTTCTTGTTAAACTAAATTACACTTAAAGATTTTAATTCTACGATACAGGTTACATTTTTTTACATTTAAACGCTGTACATTCTTAATATTAGCAATAAACTTAAAATTAATATCACATGAAAAAGCTAGTTCACTTTAACACATTCGTCGATTATTTTTTATGATTTTTTATATATTAATGTCTTTCTTGGCCTGAGAATTTGTTTGTTCGACTATAGGCACTTATTGGTAACTGTATTCAACAGCTCGATTATTGGCTAAAAGTACACTTTTTATTATAATAATTTTCGAGCACCTGGATATTTTTTTTCTATTGTCTCAAATCAATTTATAACTACTTAGTCCCATGGATAAAAGCACAAGAAAAAATAAAACAGCCCTTATACGTATCCCTGGGTGCAGCGGCATCTTAAACCAAACGTAACTTTCTTCTTTAACAACGGATCTCAAGTACCTTATAGTCACAATGGGCACCCGAGGTTACGCTGGAGGACGATAAAGGGGCAGGGATGGCCGCAGTGGCCAGTTCGCGCGTACCTTAAAATTTAGGGTGAACAGGCCTCGAGTGGCGGCGTCGGGGAGGCAAAGGTGGCGGTGTCTCCGGCCACGTTTGCTTGTGCTCGTCATCCTTATTGTCACCGATTATGCTACTGCCTCTACTACTGTTTTTGCTGCCTATTCGCAGTTTGGTGTTTTGCTGCGATGATCTCTTGTAGTCCACTATGATATCCGTGAATTTTATGATCCTACACCGGTACAAGACCTCCTCCTTAGGGTTCTTGGCTTCTTCGAGCTTGACAGCCGAGTCCTCGGAGCTCACCAGTGATTCGGGCCCAACGATCTCGCCGTCTGAGAGCGTCAGCCCAGAGTCCCTCGATAAGGACATGTAATCCTTGCTCGGAGGTTCCGTCAACTGGAGGTTGTCCAGGGAAATCCCATCAACTACAATAAAACGAGAGAAAAAACAATTAAAAACCAATTGTTACGAAGTCATTGGTGGATGTGAAGTAAAGTTTGGTGCTCACAGTGTAGAATGTCAGTGCTGTCTTCGGCTTGGCTGTCGTTTAGCTCGGCGCCGAAAAGCAGGTCGACCCCTTCGCCGAACAGGACCTCGTAATGCCGGATAAGCATCTCCGCGAGGGCAGGAATCGCCCGGCTCTGGTTGACCGAAGGACTCTCGGACCAAAGCAGACTCGGTCCACAACACACTCCCAGATTACTCGCGCACATGAGGTTGTGCTCCGAGCGCCGGGCTATGTGGTGCAGCACGCAGACCAGGTGCGACAGCAGCGTATAATTTGCTTCCGGTAGACGATCCAGAATGCTACAAACCAAACGAATGATAAATATATGAACAATCATACATGATAAGGTAGCTCCATTGCGGTAAAAATCACGGGTCGTACCTTTTGATCGTCTTGATGGGGTCCGGAGACTCGAGACTTGCCATCCACAGGGAAAAGAGGTGGGAAGTGAGAAGGGGATCGGGCAGGGATCTCAGGAAGTCCTTAAGTAGAGCGGCCACTGCAAAGACAGGCGCATCCTCGAGGCAGCTGGTGTCGCCCGAGGACTCGATCTCGTCCTTGAGCTCCCGGACAACCCTCAAGTTGGCGGACTTGCGGAAGATGCCTTGGGTGGACGGGCCCTTGGCGAGGAGCTGCTGCAGCATAACGAGGACCGGCTTCGGCAGGCCGTTCTCGTCGAGCCGTGCCAGATTTACGCCAAAGACGCGAGAACTCGGGGGGGAAGACCTTCGCAAGAGACCCCATACCCGGGATTTGTGCGACTTGGCGTCACCATTGACCGACGCCAGATTTCGCGAGTCGGTTTCCTTGTACTTCTCGTACTTGGCAAGTCTCCGAACCTGAAAAGCAAAACGTTTTTGTTAATCGTTAATTTCTTATTGGCTGCAGAAAGACAACTACATTTTTATAATTTTAATATGTCAAGAACTCTAAATTTTCGCTTGTGTCGGGGCAACATTACTCGTTTGATAAAAATAAAAAGCGCCCTTCCCAGTATCCCGAAACTGTAATCACCGAAATTCCGAACGTTATATGCGTCATGCACACAAGCCGGGAAATTCAACTTTCTCGGTTTTTTTTCCCTGCTTCAAGTACACGTAGCGCCTGTCGTTCGGTCCCGGGGGAAAGATTCAACTTCAACGCGCCAGTTTCCCCGACTTGAAATGATACATTTTTCCGAAAGCTTATCTTATCTCTACTTGCTAAATGAAATAATCGCACATGCGCCGAATCCAACCAATTGTTTGTACACGCGCAAGAAAAAATCAATGCTGTACACAGCTGATTTACGCTTCCATCAGCGTAAAAGTACAGCAAATACTTAACAAAAAAGGCATGCAGGAAAAATAAATAGTGCAAAGACGCAGCTGTGCCCGAAAACACTGGTGTCTCGAAAATCGGACATAACGCTACATCAGAGGTAGTACAAAACTAGCTCTGTGATGCATCCCAGCACCGTTTTTTAAATGTAGGCAAATGTTCGAAGCAAAAGTTCAATGTATTTTTAATTTAATTCGAAACTTACCTCACTACTCGGCTGGTCGTCATTTGATCCGCGCCGAAGGGATCGGAAAGACGCTCTAGTTTTCTTCCACCAGCTGGAAAAGGTTGTTCTCTTCATTTTTCAGTGTGAAATAAACTCCGCTTTCACTAGTCACAATCCGGTTCACAATGAGAACAGTAACTACAACTGGACAGTAGAGCACTCCACGATAGAATTACTGAGGACTGAGGGACGGCGGTCTCATCGCACTTTCGAATATCCCCACTGTGCACTGATGTGTTATCGGTCTTTCACTATTGGCCCGAGCGAAATTATTATTCAATAGGAAAGGTCAGTAGTGGGATCATTTTGGCAGTGACTTGTACATGACTAATTGTGTTTGAGTACATCATTCTCAGGTAGCTCCACCTACACCGGAGCACGACACCTTGACGATGTGTAGCTTAGAATTTAAATTTAACACTTTTGGGTATCCTAAAAATTGAAAAATGAAATCAGAATACCTCATATGTATATTATGTATGTTAGCCCGTATTTTGTTTGAATTTCTGGCTTTAACGAAGCGTCTTGCGGTATGATGTTGATCATAATTTTTGAAATAACAAAATTTATGGTGGACCCAGTATTTCATGAGTTCCGCTATACTGGACACTTTTTAACGGAAAAAACCAGAGTATAAAGGCTGTAGAGTAAACAAAAAGTTAGTTTCTTCAGATTTTACACAATTACAAACGTGTATAATGCGGGACAGGAACTCCCTGTAATCTTTTTATATCAATCATTGAAGAAGAAAAAAATTGATTAGTTCAACGGAATAGGCAATAATTGTATTTTACAAAGCATCGATAGGGTTTTTCTTAAAACTCCGATTGACACTACTATTCCTAACGCATTTTTTAATTAATGTCGTTTTTAATGATTCAGGATATTTATATTTATGACAATTTCCAAAAGTGTTAAAATTTTCGTTAAAGTTCCATAAACTACAAATCATCGCAGAACAAAAAATAAACAGAGCCAGAGATTCGACGTAAATTTGAGATGTAGGCGCATGATGGAGAAGGAGAGAAGATGTCTAGCTAATAAGAGTATAAGGAGAGAGACATAATGAGAGTTGGCGCGAGAGCGATTAATTGTACCGACTGAAACAAAAGGAGAAAAGGGATGAAGGTGAGGAAGAAATTGACCGGCGCTTGCGTATGTGTTATATGTGATGAATTTTTTGTGAACTCGGTGTGCTGCCACCTTCGGCTTGCTGCGAGGTTGATCCTCCACCGCTCACGAGGCGGTCTACGAATTATAGTCGTTTCGACTAAACAACATATTTTATATATTTAACGTTGCAGTATCTACATAGGTATTGAGTTCCACGTGCGCGGTCTTCCACCAGCTACGGAAAGCGCATAAGCACCACCTAGCCAGCTAGCCACGTAGCTAGCTAGCCTGGTGANTTCGACAATGAGGTAATGGGAGTGGGGTCAGACTAGTGTGGGTAGACGGACGCACCAGTTGATACCGCACCTGCGACCATGAGTGGGAATAGGACACGGAGAGGTGAATTACTGAGTCACTCAGTTCTACTCCAGGTATGGCCAGTTTAATGCCTATCTCCATTGCATGACCCATATGCACATACTGCCATGGGTTGGATACAATTGGCTAACAAACGTTCTTTGTGTGCGAAAGATAGCACTGTAAGCGTCAGCAACTGGTCGATAGGCTTGGCACGGCACCCACTGCTAAAGCCATCACCTCGTACATGCCATGCATCAAAGAGGGGGGGAGGTTAGTTGATGGCTTTGTCGGGTCTGTCATCTAGCGAAAGAAAGAATAAGAGAAAAAACGTTTGCTGGAGCACCTTAGCCAATAAAAGCAAGTTTCAACACAGAAAAAAGGTAAGGTTCTTTAGAAAGTGTCGTAACCACCAAGAAAGAAGATTTGCTCTTGAAAGTCAAAATAGTAAGAGATATTGTAAGTTTCTCTCAGAATGTAGAAAGGTCATAGGATGGTCAAGAAATGGTGGTAGCCAATGTACTTAAACTTACGCTCGAAGTTCGCAATTTGGACAGTATAGTCAAAGAAGACGAAATAAGACAGTCATTTAAGAAGTTTATCAGAAGTAGAAACCAAGACTTGAAGGTTCAACTTCGTAAATGAACGCTAAGAGACAAAGAATGGCAATAGTAACCCTTGATGAAATAGTTGTTAAGGAAGTGGAACACGCAGGATGAATCAAGATTGGATACGTCTCCTGCAGTTTTAAGAAAAGGCTGGTGGTAACAAGGTGTTTCAAATATTTAAAGTATGGACATGTATACTATGACTGCAAAGAACAAGACAAATCAAACATGTGCATTGGATGCGGAAGCTGCAACCACTGCAAAAAAGACTGCAGTAGTACAACACAGTGATTTCTTTACAAGACAGGGGACACGAAACACGAATCTGGCAGTGGAAACTGCCCAATCTTCAGACAAGCGTTAGAAGAGGACAGAAAGAAGATCAACGCAAGGCGCAAGTGCGGCGGTAAGGTCCTTAAATGGACAACAGTTTCATGTAGACCCACGTTGTGCTAAATACACTTACTTAACAGCAAGGGAAAACATCAAGCATTTCGTGGCACTTTCAAAGAATGCAGCCTACAAAGGAGCACTAGACACGGGTGCCAGCCATCAGGGATCTTAAGTACTTTTTAAGACTCAAGAGCATCAGCACCTTTAACAACTGGTGGCCAGCGTGCTCGCTAATGCTGTGAGATACGATGATTTCCCAGGTGGCTCCACCCTGAAGTAACGCTAATGCGGTCATAGACCATTAGATCAACCATTGGATCCCACACTACCACTGTCCCTGCGGCGTGCATTTTCTCTTCGTGCACAAAAAAAACTACCACTCCCATGGGTTTCGCTAATTTTTTTATGCCAGACACTTCTAAGATGGCACATAGGGGCACTTCCCAGTTCTGATGGCTAGTTTTAAGATTCATGGGGCACTGAGTACATCGGGGAGCTATTTGCGTTGTGGTAGGGTGGTGGTAGGTGGAATATGTGGATAGTATCGGCTACTGTATTTGAGTCTGTAGGGACATCAGACTGGAGGTTTTGCTTTTATCGATGTAGATGCACCGGCAGGCGCTTCCTGTGTTTTGAGCCTTAGACTTTCCACTTCCACCATGGGCATGGGTGCGGCCATGAATGCTTGAGACGGGCCTACAAAAACTAACACCCATCGTGTATAGAAGTAAGCAACGATTATAACGATCTTCTTAGATTAAGGCACTACACTCACACTTAACCAAAACAGGCAAATTAGCAAGCTGTTTCGGGTGGCAGGTAGCAGCATCTCTCTTTTACTGACGTGGGAAGCCTGGCAGCGGGTGAAGCCGGACAATAAGGCTTAGGTAACGCCAGATAACTATATCTTATATAGCTGCACACCTCGTAAACAAGATGCGGTGAGGCCACTAATGTAGACTTATCACTACTGAGGAGACTTTATGGTGGAACCTTATGGTGCATTGTATACGCCAGCCTACTATGTCAGATTCTCTGCTTCGGTCTTGGGTTTGTATGCCCATTGCTTGTCTCTGCAAGGCACTTGTGGCATGCTTAGAAACATTTACTGTACAGAATTACTAGTTTTACACTTTGTACACAACACTTGAGCAGCCCCTGCAGGTGGGACTAAGGAAGAATGGCGACTCCCAGATATCTCGAGCAAAGAGCACATATCTCTGGTAACGAAGGGGGCTGCAGCGCTGGTTTTTACCCTTTTTAGATTTCAATTGCAGATAAAAGGATAGAGCTGGCCTTTACTGGTCAATATGTAATAAAAAAAAATACTACAGTGGAGAACGTTTAAGCAGAACAAGTACTCCAGGCAGTAACCTTTTTGAAGAAATCTGCCGGCAGTTCCAATCTGGTGAAAGACCAGGTGGCTGCCGCAGGCCTCACAAATTGGGGGGGGGGGGGGTTATAAAAATGCTATCCACCGTTAACAGGGACAATTTAGGATTCCATGCACTTTTATATATAAAAAACGAAGCTTAGGCAGCTACGCAAGTGACAACAGCAACGTCAGCGTCTTTAACAACCAGATGCAAAAAGGAAGTTTAGAGGGGATACGAGCTGAAAAGAAAGAGATCAAAAGAGGTCGATTTTGTTTAAATCGCCAAGTAAAAGATAGATAAGACTTTCGAGGCCATTAACTAGCGATTTAGAAACACGGCCACTATTTCGGATAGTATCGTCGAAAAAGGAGAAATTAAAGAATCCGTTGAGATCATTCAAAACCAAAATCGAGATCTAAAGGTTCAACTCTATAAGGCAAACGGTAGAGGACAAAAAATGGTGTTGATAACTCTTAACTAAGCGGCTGCTTAACAAGTAGCTTATGAAGGCAGAGTAAGAATAAGGTTCGTCCTCTGCTACGTAAGAAGGGGGCTTACCGTTACAAGGTGCTTCCTATGCCTGGGTTATGGACATGTGTCCCACGACTGTAAAGACAAAGATAGAGACGATGCAAGAGCTCAAGTCATTAAAAGAAAAATTGCAATAGTACAGCACGGTATTTCCTGTGTAAGACTAGTAATTCTGTACAGTAAATGTTTCTAAGCATGCCACAAGTGCCTTGCAGAGACAAGCAATGGGCATACAAACCCAAGACCGAAGCAGAGAATCTGACATAGTAGGCTGGCGTATACAATGCACCATAAGGTTCCACCATAAAGTCTCCTCAGTAGTGATAAGTCTACATTAGTGGCCTCACCGCATCTTGTTTACGAGGTGTGCAGCTATATAAGATATAGTTATCTGGCGTTACCTAAGCCTTATTGTCCGGCTTCACCCGCTGCCAGGCTTCCCACGTCAGTAAAAGAGAGATGCTGCTACCTGCCACCCGAAACAGCTTGCTAATTTGCCTGTTTTGGTTAAGTGTGAGTGTAGTGCCTTAATCTAAGAAGATCGTTATAATCGTTGCTTACTTCTATACACGATGGGTGTTAGTTTTTGTAGGCCCGTCTCAAGCATTCATGGCCGCACCCATGCCCATGGTGGAAGTGGAAAGTCTAAGGCTCAAAACACAGGAAGCGCCTGCCGGTGCATCTACATCGATAAAAGCGAAACCTCCAGTCTGATGTCCCTACAGACTCAAATACAGTAGCCGATACTATCCACATATTCCACCTACCACCACCCTACCACAACGCAAATAGCTCCCCGATGTACTCAGTGCCCCATGAATCTTAAAACTAGCCATCAGAACTGGGAAGTGCCCCTATGTGCCATCTTAGAAGTGTCTGGCATAAAAAAATTAGCGAAACCCATGGGAGTGGTAGTTTTTTTTGTGCACGAAGAGAAAATGCACGCCGCAGGGACAGTGGTAGTGTGGGATCCAATGGTTGATCTAATGGTCTATGACCGCATTAGCGTTACTTCAGGGTGGAGCCACCTGGGAAATCATCGTATCTCACAGCATTAGCGAGCACGCTGGCCACCAGTTGTTAAAGGTGCTGATGCTCTTGAGTCTTAAAAAGTACTTAAGATCCCTGATGGCTGGCACCCGTGTCTAGTGCTCCTTTGTAGGCTGCATTCTTTGAAAGTGCCACGAAATGCTTGATGTTTTCCCTTGCTGTTAAGTAAGTGTATTTAGCACAACGTGGGTCTACATGAAACTGTTGTCCATTTAAGGACCTTACCGCCGCACTTGCGCCTTGCGTTGATCTTCTTTCTGTCCTCTTCTAACGCTTGTCTGAAGATTGGGCAGTTTCCACTGCCAGATTCGTGTTTCGTGTCCCCTGTCTTGTAAAGAAATCACTGTGTTGTACTACTGCAGTCTTTTTTGCAGTGGTTGCAGCTTCCGCATCCAATGCACATGTTTGATTTGTCTTGTTCTTTGCAGTCATAGTATACATGTCCATACTTTAAATATTTGAAACACCTTGTTACCACCAGCCTTTTCTTAAAACTGCAGGAGACGTATCCAATCTTGATTCATCCTGCGTGTTCCACTTCCTTAACAACTATTTCATCAAGGGTTACTATTGCCATTCTTTGTCTCTTAGCGTTCATTTACGAAGTTGAACCTTCAAGTCTTGGTTTCTACTTCTGATAAACTTCTTAAATGACTGTCTTATTTCGTCTTCTTTGACTATACTGTCCAAATTGCGAACTTCGAGCGTAAGTTTAAGTACATTGGCTACCACCATTTCTTGACCATCCTATGACCTTTCTACATTCTGAGAGAAACTTACAATATCTCTTACTATTTTGACTTTCAAGAGCAAATCTTCTTTCTTGGTGGTTACGACACTTTCTAAAGAACCTTACCTTTTTTCTGTGTTGAAACTTGCTTTTATTGGCTAAGGTGCTCCAGCAAACGTTTTTTCTCTTATTCTTTCTTTCGCTAGATGACAGACCCGACAAAGCCATCAACTAACCTCCCCCCCTCTTTGATGCATGGCATGTACGAGGTGATGGCTTTAGCAGTGGGTGCCGTGCCAAGCCTATCGACCAGTTGCTGACGCTTACAGTGCTATCTTTCGCACACAAAGAACGTTTGTTAGCCAATTGTATCCAACCCATGGCAGTATGTGCATATGGGTCATGCAATGGAGATAGGCATTAAACTGGCCATACCTGGAGTAGAACTGAGTGACTCAGTAATTCACCTCTCCGTGTCCTATTCCCACTCATGGTCGCAGGTGCGGTATCAACTGGTGCGTCCGTCTACCCACACTAGTCTGACCCCACTCCCATTACCTCATTGTCGAAGTTTTTTCCCGCCTGTTGATATCACTTTTGTTGCCGGAGCTTAAGAATTTTCCTCGAGGCTCCAGCGCAATCAACACGATAGTAATCATTTGGGCTATCACCAAAGCGGCAGTGGAGAAGATCGTGTGACGGTTGCATGCAATCCTTAGAGATCCGATGTGCTGCAGTGAAGTAAGGTGCTCTGAGATGTCCTTTCTCGTGAGTGCGTCCACCCACACCTCCGCGCAGTTCAGAGAGATCAAGTTAGAGACTGACGCGCGAAGCCATCCTTTGGCCTCCCGCGGGCCCCTGATGTTCGGCATCAACCATGAAAGTGCCCCGAAGACCCTAGCAGCTTTACCGGCTGCTCTCTTGATGTACTCCTAGAAAGTGAGCTATGAGTCTATCCAGGAGCGTGGATGCGTGCACCACCAGACTCGTGCAGATTACCTTACCCGCAACGTTCAGTTGGAAGTACCCCTTAAACCATTTCTGCCTGGTTATAACGACCATCTTCGTCTTTTGGATTGCCAGTTTAAATCCGTGATACCGTAGTCACTCCGAAACCTCGTGACCGTCCGCCTTTCTTTGTGCTCAACCTCCTCTCGAGATCTTGTTGTAACGCACAATGCTATGTCATCAGAAAAGCAAGTCGGCTTGATCCCCAGAGGCATTTTAAGGTGCAAAAGTTTACCATAGACCAGGTTCCAGAAGTTGGGCTCAAGGGCAGATTCCTGTGTGATCCCCATCGTTAGACACCTCTCTGTTGGTTCGTCTTATCTAGGATTGTACCCGCCGTCGCAGGTGTCTCTACGTAAACAAATCTATTTTCCCTGATAGTTTTGGCCGACAGCCATACGGCCATGTCAGTGTCTCTCTTCTCATCGAACCAGCTCCTGAGTGTGACCTCTAGCTCCTGCTTGGTCAATGTAGGACCTACCTCTCTGATCTTATAGATCAGGCGCAGAGCGAGGATCTTTACGCTGCCAGTGTCTGTCACAGCGTTTTTTAATCGCATCGGCGAACGCAGCGTGGCAGTCGTACGTGGTGTTTTACAGCTTAACGAGAACACTGCCTATTCTCATTTTCCTAATTGACGCCACACCCGCCCTAAGCCGGCCCCGTCGACCTTCTTCATTAGGGCCAGCGAACAGTCCAAATCGTCCGTGCCACAGAAGTATGTCAATGTTGATGTATGTGAGAGTTGATGGATGAAGGAGTTAAGAGAAGTGCAAGAAAGGATGGTGCTAGTTTTTTTTCAGATTTAAGTTGCCCGGTGCCCCTCATATCTGAAAAGTGTGCCCCTATCTGCCACCTGGAAATCGCCTGGTGTGGAGAAACCAGCCAAGGTAGTGGTAGTGGTAGTGGTAGTGGTAATAGTAGAAGTAGTAGGTTTACCTACGTTAAAAGTGATACTTATAATTGTTTGTTTTGTACATGCTAGATAAATTTAATGATTTTTTCTATGATATTTTTTCTAAAAGCAATGGTATTAGTTTTACTTGTATTAATTGTCCAGCCACACAAATTTTGTGATCTTTAACTGACTATTTACTTTTACTCTATACGATTAAAAACCAATAATTAATTGAAATTTATTATTGATCATTAATAAATGATTTTTGTAATTCGGTGACACAGCAAGATAATTCAAGTCATCGTATCTATAGGATACTTACCATTTGATAATCATACGTAACATTATATATTATTTTCTAATAATCTTATACTTTTGTTAAAAAAACAAATGTATACGTATAAACGCAAAAAAAATTAGATTATTTAATATGCAACTAAGAAATAATTTTGGAAATTTATTTTCCGCTTCCACATAAATAAGATATAAGGAGTTCTTGTGTTACTTTATCAGTGTAGCAAAATTTGTAATGGATATGTAATACATACTTAACCCATATGTCATACACATTTCTGAAACAGCTTATAACCAAGAAGAAAATCTTTCAGAACCTACGGTATATTAAGGTGCACGACTCCTTGGTCGCTCGAGTTTTAGAGCAACTGTTTTGAAAACAGGAGCTTGTGTGTTTGATTTACACTAGAGATAGATTTTTTTTATTTTTGTAAATAGTTTTAAATTTCTCTAGACTTAAAGTGATTTATCATTATTTAAGGATATACATAGACTGAGAGGGCTGTTGATACTACCTTCATCTACTATGTATGTGCCTATAAATTTGTTGGTACATGTGTATCACAAATATTACTTGTTAAACCAATGATAAAGTCCAATAAATATTTCTACTACAAGAATCATGCTCTAAAAAATTAAATTCAACTGTATTTTTTTATGTATTGCAGATATACTTATATAATAAGTTATTTATTACCTTTTTTACATAATATTTATTAAAATTATTCTTATTTTACTATACTTAATATGCTTAGTTGATTTAGCATATAAATATAGTGATAATAGTGGTATTAACATGAATGGCAACTGTCAAATAAGACATAATAGAATTTTATAATAAAGTGATTAAATTCTCATTAGCTTACGCTTTTACTCTTCTTACTTTAAGCGACAATCTTTGATGTGAGCTTAAACTATCAATTAGTTCCTAAAAAATTAAAAAAAAACTTCTTACTGAAAAAAAACATCAAAAAATCATAATTAGACTAATCCTTCTAAAAAACAACATAATATAAGTATGTATGTACATTTACTACTATGAATCTTTTAATTTAATATTTAACATAGTAATATATGTGATATTTAAATTTTCGTTGTTTCAAAATTTTAGTGTATTAATATATGTTTATCACACTTATGCCTTTTTTAAGTGTTTGTGGCTNAAACAATGAAACTTGAGTAAATCTTCGTATTTAATACTTAATATGAGTAATTACTGCTTTACTTTTTAATACACACATAAAATCTGCAATATATACAGTTATACAGCTGTCCCCAAATATCTTCCTATATTATATAGTTGTATTGGCGAAAGTGAGTCTCGGCCCCCCCCGCTCCCCCTCAGCACCCCCTCGATTTACGTAGTTATTTGCTTGTTTTAACGTCACTTTTAATCGAATTATATTTGAGTGAGCTCCCCCTTAGCTCCCCCTCGCTCCCCCTCCACCTTCCCCCAATAAAATACTTATTTATCTAATGTTTTACCATTATGAATGTTAATAAATATACGCAATTTAGTACCTAAGTCATACCTCGTTTTTAGGGGTTTTTTAAGTCACTGGTCGTAGGTCTCCCTCTGTCTATTCGCTCCCCCTTACTCACTATGTGTCTCTGAAGTACCGTTATTTGTTTAACTTGATTCAACTTTTACATTTCAAATCTCTTTCTGGTCCATGTCTACTTTACCCAAATATAAAATTCTTGATTACTTGAGGACTTTATTAAGTAAAAGACAGAATTCAGGAGGAGGTATAATTAAATAGACACACACAATTAAGCTTTT
>NW_019379615.1:101136-123763 GCF_000648655.2 Copidosoma floridanum | reverse complement strand
AAGAATTTATTGTAATATTATATAATAATTTAGTATGTTTTTTATGAAAAAATCATTATAGCATTGCTTTAAGAACATTTGATTAATTTTATTATCATTAATATTTTAATTTTCAGTTGTAGAAATGAGTTTTGGTATTATATTTTACATGATAAATATTCATGAATAATTATTTTATAACACGTATACTTTAAGGAAATAGGTAATAAACAAACAGTTTCTTGAAATTCGGATACATAATTCAAAAATCAGTATAAAAGTCTTGATGCAATTAATTTTTATCGTGTTTCTGTTATTTTAAATAAATGTACCATTTACTATTCATCAAATATATTTATTTGAATTATTAAATAGTATTAATCAATTAAAATATTCTCATAACTATTAGTTCATAATTTTAAATATGTTATTTATTAACATTTTTACACAAACAAACATTATTGATTATTTTATTAATATGTGTAAACTTCATTTATTTGCCTCTTTACCATTGTGGTACATAAATAAGAACCATTATCTTTCAAATTTAGAAAATTATTGATATATAGGATGTGAGGGGTCATGCAGAGGTAATAGGAAACAAAAAAACTGAAGAGAAGCTGTGGAAGGTTTGGGAATGTCTGTGACGGTCTGAAAAAATCAATAGAAATGTCATATTAACGTTAAAAACGATGACGTTTTACTGTATACCGAGAAGGGGAGAGTTTTGGGAGGCTTATGGCGAATGCAAATAACAATATAATGTCGGAATATATATACACAGGATGATCTGTATCGGTGGCATTTCCCGGGAACAGCGTGTGTAGAACTTTTTTCTAAAGCGAACCCCGTTGGAATTAATTTTTTAGGGCAAACAGCTTTTTAATAGAAGGCGATTGAAAATACGTTCCAAACTACCCCTAAATGGGGTTAGAAGGGTGTGGTGCGTCCGCATGAACTCGAGACGATGCCACATTGTCATTGAGCTTATTTAGTATGCAGTAAGAAATGTATACATGGGTACATCCATGTGCGCACGCACCAGCGTTTGCTAGACTATACTGCTGGTAGTTTGAAGGTTGGTTGTTACACGATAAATATTGTCTGCTCCTTATGCTGTCATGTTTTGAAGCCATGCATCAGATGTAATTTCATGAATATTTCAAGCATAACATGTCAAATCATGTAACAACAAAAGTGTAATGGGATAAACGTATCACCTACTAATAATCATAACAGTTATTAAAATTACATTGCAAATATTATAACGTTAATATTTAAAATGCGATAATTTCAATTCAGTATAAGTGTCCCTTTTTAGATGAGTAAACTCATATCTTATACATTTTATCACAAACAGAAGTTTTATGAGCTGATCAAGTCGAGACTAACACAAATTTTACGATAATTAGTAAAAGTAAACACACATCGTTATGTACATGTGTACTTATAAATATTGATATCTGTTTGTCCTCGCGCTTTCTGTCTTACTCACTCTAATGTTTGTTTTATTTTTAGACTTATAATTTGTGCTAGATCGAATTAAACTAAAAGACCAAATCGGTAGGGAATTTTTCTACTCTGCACGATGGTATTTTTATTCTCATCTTGTCTGTCACCAGTTACAAGATATTACCGAAATAATTCTTATACTTTCTTTTAACGGTGTTGATGAATCTCAATTCTTCAACTGTTTTTCTTGTAATTTACGAGTTGTATTGCATGTAGCGATTGTAGCATCAAGAATGACCCTTTATATGTCACTTGTAAGGTTTAACGAATTTTATATAAAAAACTGGGTGTCAAATAAGTAAGTTTTCTACGTTATAAATACTGTAGAAAATTTTGAGACTCTCCTACATCGTAATTGACATTGAGTTTTCGACACTTCACATAACCTTAATTTCAAGTAAACCGTAAATTTAGTCTACTGTAAACTTTATAAGAGAGTGTAAGATATGTACTTTTGTTATCTAAATAAATTTCACGTGCTTTGCTAGTATTTGTCTTACCTTTTTCGATTCATTTTTTTTTTGTACTTTAAAAATATTTAAATACTTAACGATGAACATTAGTTATAACACAATAAATGAACTTATAATCTCATACACAGTTTGAAAGAGAAGCTTCACGTCCATTTTCATATCGCTTTAATTTTTTATAAAACGTTTAATTTGGTTTTCTACGTTTTCTACGTTGTCTATGACTTTCTTACGTTTTTGATAGTTTCTTACAAATATACAACAAAATATTTAAAATTTTGTAGACAACCCATCCCTAGATACTATTATTGATAGATTTGTAAGAAACTGCCTAAAACGTAGATAAGTTGTAGAAATCGTAGAAAACGTAGAGAACAAAACAAAATGTGTTGTAAACTTAAAAATATATTAATGAACGTAAAGCTTCTCTTTTGAACTGTGAATAAATTTGTAAGTTGATTTATCGTGTTATAATTAATATAAATCGTTGAGTACGTAAATCTTTTTTAAGCATAAAGAAAAATGAATCGAAATAGGTTACGGTAAACACTTGTGAAGAACGTAAAATTCTATTCGACTACGTAAGTACGTATCTTACACTTTCTTGTACAATTTACAGTAGACTGAATTTACAGTTTACTTGAAATTAAAGTTATGTGATGTGTCATACATGCGCTTACAGTACCAAAAAAATATAATTGAGAGCCCATGATAGATTATGTACTTGTGTTATTCGCTGCGTGAAATACTTTGAAACAGCACCACCGACGGAAAAAAAGGTACCCCTCAAGGGCCCGCCAAGTGCCCGCCAAAAACCCGACAAATGCCCGGCAAGTACCCGGCAAGTATCCGCCAAGTACCCGGCAAGTATTCGCTACGTACCCGCCAAGTGCACGCTAAATACCTGCCAACGGTGATCCAAGTGCCTGCTATATACCTGCCAAGTACACGGCATATATCCGCCAAGTGCCCGGCAAGTTCCCGGCAAGTACCTGCTAAGTTCCCGGCAAGTACCTGCCAAGTACCTGCCAAGTACCCGGCAAGTACCTGCTAAGTGCCCGCCAAGTGCCTGGCAAGTACCCGCAAGGTGCCCGGCAAGTACCCGCCAAGTGCCTGGCAAGTACCCGCCAAGTGCCCGCTAAGTACCCGCCAAGTATCCGCCAAGTGCCCACTGAGGTCCTGCCAAGTACCACCGACAATCTCGTGCAATGCCTACCATCCAAAGTATTGGCATAGAAAATGCTCCCTCAAGAGATGTTTGAAGCACGGACGGGACACCAGCGCTTGCAGATCAGAGGGAAATCCATTCCACAGTCGTGCCGCATGCACTTGTAAGGAGAATCTATAAAACTCCGTCCTTGCCCATGGAATGCAGAGATCACTCTAGGCGCTTCGAAAGATGAGAGTGAGTAAGACAGAAAGTGCGTGGACAAACGAATATCAATATGTATAAGTACATTTGTACATGACGATGTGTGTTTACTTTTACTAATTATCTTAAAATTTGTGTTAGTCTCGACTTGATCAGCTCATAAAACTTCTGTTAGTGATAAAATGTATAAGATATGAGTTTATTCATCTTAAAAGGGATACTAATACTGAATTGAAATTATCACATTTAAAACATTAGCGTTATAATACTTGCAATGTAATTTTAATAACCGTTATGATTATTAGTAGGTGTTCTGTTTACCCCATTACACTCTTATTGTTACATGATTTGACATGTTATCCTTGAAATATTCATGAAATTACATCTGATGCATGGCTTCAAAACGTGATAGCATAAAGAGCAGACAATACTTATCTTGTAACAACCAACCTTAAAATTACCAGCAGTATAGTATAGCAGACGCTCGTGCGTGCGCACATTGATATACCCATGTATACAGTTCTTACTGCTTACCAAATAAGCTTAATGACAATGTGGCAACGTCTCGAGTTCATGTGGGCGCGCCATACCCTTCCAACCCCATTTAGGGGTAGTTTGGAACGTATTTTCAATCGCCTTCCATTTAAAAGCTATTTGCGCTAAAAAATTAATTCCAACGGGGTTCGCTTCAGAAAAAATTGCTTTTTACGCTGTTTCCGAGAAATGGCACCAATACATATCATCCTATATATATAAGTGGAGCTCAGTTCAGTACAGAAAAACGGTATTGTGCCTAATTAGTTTGCAACTTTTAATTAATTTTTTATTTGTATTTGAAATAACATATGCCTATGACTCATCAATAAAAGAGTATCAATGTACAATTTTAAGTGTCTTGGATCATCCTGGGTCTAGTTATAATCGATTTTTTGCAGAAAATCCATCATTTACCTATTGAATTTGCTTAGAACTTCGTTAATAACTTCACCTGCTCTAGCTATAACATATGTTGATGACTAATAAATGAATAGTATTTATGTAAAATTTTAGTTTTCTGGAATTATCCTAGGCCGAGTTACAGTCGATTTTATACAGAAAATTGATAATACGCCGTTTGATTTATTTGTAACTTTTTAAATAAATTTTTATCTGTGTTTACAATAACATGTATCGTATATTAAAATTCTAACATTAATAAACATTAGAAAAATCTACAAAATCAGACCAGTTGAGTTGAAATTGGTGTTTTTGTTTTTTTACAAAATGCAAGAAATCAATAAAAATTGATGTTTTTTAAATAAAGTTCTGAACGAAAAATTGTAAACGCAGACGTTCCAAATTTAAATAGACTGTCGGCTTAAAAAAGTAATATTAGTGGTATTTTTCTGAAAATTTTTCTTTGTACAATTTTTGCAAAACTCTATATATCCATTAAAAAACTACTTTTTTGAATCTTCATTATTACCTCTTTGGTAAGTCGCAGAGTATTGTATTGAGGCTCATTCTCTTTCTTAAGAGCTGTACTTCTGGTCTTTTTTATATCTAATCGATTTTTCCAACCAGGGTCTTGCAAATCAAAGTGCAAAAAAGGGCCAAGTTGCAAAATGAAGTAACTG
This sequence comes from Copidosoma floridanum, assembly GCF_000648655.2. The sequence continues at coordinate 118,814 of NW_019379615.1, read as the reverse complement.
AATAAATATCAACATAATTGTTTCAAAACTTCTACCATTTAATTGGCAAAATTTTTCCAAAATTTATGAAGAATAAAATAAATGCCCTACGACCAGTGGAAGCAGAGACAATTTTTATTATAATGAAAATTCCTGACGCTTTATTTTTCAACCAAAAAGACTGAAATTGTTAGGGATTACAATTTAACAGTTATATTTTAGTTAAAATAATATGATATGTTGTTTTAGTGCCACACATTGTTGCTAAGCTAATGTTAAAATCAACATTGATTTCGTCGGTAAAGTAGGAATAGCTAGATGCCACCTGATTCAGGTGCTACGAGAACTGAGCACGGGCGTTTCATATCAGGCATGAGTCTTGGATTCCCATAGTCGCACAGAAAGTTATGACTGACTGATTTAGGAGAGATTGACTAGCCTACTTTTACCAGAAATTTCGTTACCTTCTTTAGACTTTTCTTTAGGTCTTTCTTAATGTTACTCAAAAGGACCTCTTTCTGCTTGTTATCGCCTGTTTCTTTTTTTTTGAGATCCCCCATTTGAACTTTTCTCGGGGCTGTTTGAAAGGTTCCTGATTCTCTTAACTATTTTCATCACTATAATGGCACAGTTTAAAATAGACAAAACATATCTCTCTTCCGTTCTCTGCAACTTAACGGATTGTCAGCTCTTTTCCAACCATCGTACATAAGTTTTTGAGAAAAGAGAACCATTTTCCTTTGTTTTTCTGCTTCTGCTTCTTTAAGAAAATTTAAAGCGCTTTAGTGTCCACCTTTAATCACCTCTACTGTTCTAGTGTGTTCTTACTTAATAGCATTTAGTGCCTCCTCAAATTTTTTTTGAATTATTCGTAATGCCTGCTTCCAGTTTTCGTTAATAAATGACGTACTTTTTCTTTGAGGCGAAAAAGTTTACATCGTTTAACGTTTGCTTACAAAAAGTAGTAGCATTACTGACTCCTGTGATTTTGTTGTTGACACTTGTACAGCTCGATATCTTGTCACTTGCGGTGTAGTCCAACCTCGGAGATATTCCAGTGCAATCCAGAGAATTTACCTAATGCGTGATGAAGTAACAAAACAGCTTTGTGTGTAGTAAATGTCGTATAGGTATACTAGAAGTATCCTAGGAGGACGAGCAATGGGCATATCAACGGGCAACCAAACAATGGTCAACGGGCATTGACCAGAATAGAGAACCTAACAGACCAGGCTGGCGCAAATAATGCACTGAAAAATGCCACCAAGTAGCCTCATCAGTAGTAGTTAGTCTATATTAGCAAGCCCACCAAGTATTTTTTGTTTACGAGACGTACAGACATTTCAGATGTGGTTACGCAGCATTACCCGAGCCTTATCGTCTGGCTTCAATCGCTACGAGATTGTCTGCACCAACCAGGGAAGGAGATTACCACCCTTACACCCTACACTCTTATTCTATACTATATTCGATTAATTTTCATTTATAAAGAGTGTTATGAAAAGTATCATCTATAAAGTAACTCAAAATTCAACCCAACTTATCATAACTAGATAGAGACCAGTATAGATAAACATGTAAAACGTAAGTTAAAGATATTAACAGTGATAATTTACTATGCACTTTCATACGAGAGATAAATAACTAGAGTATTTTGTGTTAAAATAATTAGAATCATAAAAAAATATCATGTTTTAACTAGATTTAATCGTGTTAAAGAAATTCTTTGTCGATATTATACTTTTATAAACCTTGTCATGATTTTCGAATGAATCCTTTGGTATAATACTTGAAGAATACAGAGTAAGCCTTATATTTGAATTTTTATTTGCACCATACTTTGTCCTAACAAATAATTTTTCTATTGGTACTGGAGGAAATTCTTATTATTTTCAGACTTCTTTTAATAAATCTATCTACTGACCTATCAAACTTTGATTTTCCATAAAAAAAGACCACTACAAACGCGAGTATTGTTTCAAAACTGTAAGTAAACTGTTTAAAAAAAATTGGATAGACACTTTTTAATATTTTTAAAGCTTTTCTAAGAACCAAAACATATGACAATAATTGAATAAATAACCTCTTAAGCACTTGTTCTACTATAACTGAATTAGAAAACTACTATGTTGCTGTATCCGTAGCATCTTTAGTATTTTAATTTTATTTTTCCTAAGCTCAAAACGATTTTTACAACTTAAGATTAAAAGAATATAATGAATAATAGCTAGATTTAAGTTGATCATTGTTTTACCGAGTTTTAGAGTCTAGAATATGCAGATCAACCAGATTACAGCATGTTGGTTGGTTTATTTGAAAGATGTATTCAACGCAGAGGTATACAAGCAAGTGATCCTTATGATTGGGAAAAACCAGCTACTGCTAATGAAACCTTACCAACTACAAAGTCATTACCAACAGTAACAATTCCACCAGTTTTGACAACAGCTACTACAATCAATCAATCTCTGACTGCCCAAAATATTGACACAAACAATCAGGAAAACGTTGAACCAGATAATAGAAAAGAGTTAGAAGTGAGTAAATGAGTTATTTTTAAACTTTAATTGCTTTTGATAACTTAGCCTATATAAGTATGCTTTGATCAAGAAAATCAGTTCACTATTGATGCTAATGATATTGTGTTCATAAATATATCTTGTATTACTCTGGATACTTGAAATTAAACATTTTTTTTTTTTTTTAACAACTTTATCTGATTTTATTAAATTATTATTACTTATAATCGTTTAATTAAATCAAATTGATTAACATAATAGCTCCCCCTAAGCATTAATTAAAATAAAACAACGTCTCGTACCTCTTGGATAAGACTTTAAGTTTTGCTCAACTGTTCCAAAATGCAACGTATGTTAATGTTGTTGCTGTTATGAAGGGCAGTGGCTTCCAGAGCCTAATTACGTTAGGTATCAACCAAATGTTTTCACAATTCGTTTACACACTAAAGTGAATACTCATAAATAAATACGCTTCAGTAGTATATCATAAACATTGCTTAATTTTGTAACGTCCTTTTTTTAATTTCAAGTGTTGAAATCAGTTTCAAGAATTTACTTCGATATGTATCATTTCTGAAACCATACGTTTGTACTAATCTCATCCTATGTCTAACACTTTGATATTCTCTAAATACAATTCATGGTCAAGTTTTGAAAAAGTTGGAGCACACTCAAACATTTGCAAAACATATTATAAATTCACACAAACTGATAAAGGAAATGTCACAGTATGCTTCAACAAAATTGATTACAACAATGGAATGAAACGACTGCACATCTAAAAATCAGTTATAATTCATTGAAAAAATCTAAATATGATACTTTCAACATTATCAAAGATTCAAATGACAGCAATTATCTTTAGTATAAATACCATGATTGATAATTAACTCACACAAACACTAACCTAGCAAAAGTGTATGAGCTTTCAAAACTTAATAGAAAACTATTTCTTGAGAATATTAATTTCTACAATCAACAGCCTTACATTTTTTTGGCAGGGATTTTATATAAAAATTTGAGAAGCAGTTTACTTATTCCCAAAGCGCACATTGATAATAGTTTGCAATACATTGCTTCTATGAAACAAATAAATGTACCATAAAAATTTAGTGATAAGTGTTTTTATCTCTTCATATTAGTTCATAATTTACGAATGCAACTTTATGTGGTATTGAGAAGATTGGCAAAAAATGAACGAAACTGCAAAATCCCTTTTTATCATATAAGGAAGATCAATTTATTTATATTCGATAATACCCACTATACTTTTATTGGCATATATAAACTAGTAGGGCTTCACCCCTTTCGCGTTTCACGCACCCACCTCCTATCATTGCATTATAATCCTTTACATAGGCTTTGAGGTAGGAGGCAAAATGTCTTGAGAAAAAAAGAATTTTTTTTTCAATTAATAATCATAAATTGTATAAATAATAATAATAGTAACAAAAATATAATAAGTACCTTTTAATACCTTTTACATGAGTTGAGTATCGTTACTGTAAGAAAATTAGCAGTGGAGGCTTGATCAAATATTTATTGGGTTAAAATAACGTAGAAATAAGACAAGTTCACCCATAGTTTCTTGAGAGGGGGGGGGGTTATGTTAAATGACCCTCTCATTTAACTATATAATGTAAAAGGATATGTACAAAAACAGATTAAAGATATACTGGTGGGTTTACCCATTTTACAAATATTGGCTGATACATTTTAAAATACACTGCTTAACTATTTTTCCAAAAAAATATAACTGTGTTCTTTTTCTTTTTTTTTTTTTTTTTTTCAATGTGTAGGTGACAAAATTTGCTGTATGCACAAAAAATTTATCAGATCTATAACAATAATCTTAGATTTACTCACGAATTAGAATCTGTCAATACACTTTTACAACTTTACAATTATAAAATAAAAGGATAAAATAATTACCAATTGATCCTTAAAACTAACGTGACTACTACTGCTGCTGCTGCTGCTACGGCTACTACTACTACTAATGCTACTACTATCGCTACTGTTATCACTACTACTACCACTGCCACTACCACTACCACCACCACCACCTTCACCACCGGACTAAATAGCATGGACGAAGCAAAGCAAGAGTCCCTCAGAAAGCCCTGGAAAATGACAAAATGCTGTGACCTTAAATAAAAAAAAATCACCGATGTCAAAAGGGAAGAGGTCTCTAGTCATAGGAGTACCCGGAAAAAAAGCTTCGACACAATGACAAAAGTACTGGTAAAGGTCGGGGAAGGACAAATCTATGCCAAGGTACTTAAGACGATGAAGGCAGGCTTAAACCCTGAAATGATTGGTGCTGTGGTCCAGAGTATCTTTGCCACCAAGAAAGGAAACTTGCTCTTAAAAACTAAAGCAGTTTAGCATATTGAAAAATTTGCTCAATGTGTAAAAGTGTTAGTAGTGGGCCAAAGAACGGTGGTTCCTACTGCACGATAAGTGGTGCTTCAGGTCTGAGGTTTGGACAGTATTGTTGAAGAAGGAGAAATCAGGAAATCCATTCAGAAGATTTTTGAAAAATTTACCTAAGACTTCAAGGTTAAGCTGCTCAAAGCAAACGCTAAGATCAAAGAATGGCGCTCGTAACCCTTGTCGAAACAGTCACCAAAAAATTCGAACGTACAGACTGGGTCAAGATAAAATTCGTCTCCTGTCGTGTTCAAAGAAGGTTAGTGGTAAGAAGGTTTTTTAAGTGTCTGGGGCATGTATCTCATGACTGTAAGAAAAAAGACCAAATAAAACTGTGCTTTAAATGTGGAAGCTGCAACCACTGCAAGAAAGACTGCAGTAGTCCAGCACGGTGTTTCCTTCGCAAAACAGGAGACACGAAACACGAAACCTGCAGTGGGAGCTGTCTAATATTTAGACAAGAAATAGAAAAACCCTGAAAAAAAGCCCATGTGGCATAAAAGTAAGAAGGCCCAATTCTATAGAATAGTGTAAGCAAATCTGAACCCATGCTGCGCTAAGTACACGCCACTCGCCAGCTAAAGAAGGTATCAAGCATCTAGAGGTGCTTTGTAGCCTACTATGGAGCGCTCAACACGGGTGCTGGTCGTCAGGGACCCTGAGTCTTGCTTGCTCGATTATGCTGTGAGATACAATGTTCTCTCTGGTGCCTTCACTTTGAAGTAATACTAACGTGGCTCCGAGTCGGAACTAAAACCACGTGGCATGGGAGGGAGGTTTGAATGGGTATTAGCGGTCTAGTAAAAAAAAAAAATAAGTCCAGGCACTACCGCTGTCCCTGCAGTGTGACTCATTACATTTTCCCTTCCTCCACAAAAAACTACTACTACTGCTACAACTACTACTTCTGCGGCGGCTGCTGCTGCTGCTGCTGCTGCTGCTACTGCTACTGCTACTGCTACTGCTACTGCTACTGCTGCTACTACTACTACTGCTACTGCTGCTCCTACTACTACTGCTCCCGGGTGAGGTTTTCGCTGGTTTCTCCATACCGGGCGCTTCCATGGGTGGCGAATAGGGGCATCCTCATAAGATATGAGGTGATGATGGGCAGCTGGGGTGGCTTTCTGTGGTGATGGTCGGGAGCGTGGATTAGAAGGCGTGTGCGGCGTTGGCATGTGTATCTGTGGCGGTGTGGACAAGGGACTCGTGCCCTGTGTCTTCATCGGTGTGGATGCATGAGCCGGCCCTGCTTGTGCTCCTTGTTCTTGCTTTCTGCTGCCGTGGGTGGCACTCCAATGCTTGATGCGGGCCAACAAAAACTAGCACTCGTCGTGTATAGAAGTAAGTCGCGGTTATAACATTTTTCTCAGATACATGCATCACACTCTCACGAAACAAACACAGGGACACTAACGGATTGTTCTGGGTTGCGTGTAGCGGGTCCTTTTCCGGGCTTGCGTTGGAGGCCTGGCGGCGTGTGAAGCCGGATGATGAGGCCCAGGTAAGTCTGGGTAACCACATCTGATATGGCTGTACGCCTCATAAACAAAAAAGACGTGGTGGATCGACTAATCTAGACTTACTACCACTGAGGAGGCTATATGGTGGCACCTTAGTGCCTTACGCCAGCTGGTTTTGTTGGGTTGTCTGCACGGTCATGGGACTGTACGTTGCTGCTCGTCTCGCTGGGATGACCGTAGTGTACCAATATATACATACATTACTCATAAACACCATTCTTAGACTTGTTTCTCAACGCCAGGGCAGTCTCCGCGAGTGGAACTGAAGGAGAGTGGCGACTCCTGGCCGGCCCGAGCAAGTAGCGGTTCTCTCTGGTTACAGAGAGGGCTGCTGCCCTGGTTTGAACCCTTTCCAAATACTTATTTCTAGGAAAAAGGGTAGTGCTGGCCTTCGCGGGTCAGTACGACATTCAAAAAGATGCCAGCATGAAAAACGTCGATGCAAAACTTGTACCCCAGGTGGTAAACTCTCTGAGGAAATCCGCCGGCAGTTCCGATCCGGTGAAAGCCCGGGTGACTGTCGCAGGCCCCACGGATTCTGGTGGGGGCCACAAAGACGTGTCTCATGGCCAACAGGGACTGCTAAATGTTCCATGGCCCTTCCTCACGGGCAAAGGACGAAGAGGAAGCCTGTTGAGCATAGGCACTAACGATACCAAAGACAGCAACGTGTCGGTATTTAGCAACCAGACCCAGAAGGAGCTTGTCTATTTAGAAGAAGAAGGTGCTAAGCTCAGATTGAAGCAACAGAAAGTGACTGATAAAGTTCAATTAGCAACAAAAGATTTAACAGAGACGTTAAAAGCAATTAATGATAAGTATGCTAACACAGCAAACGCTGTTAAAAATGGGCTCAAAGCCGCGCTTAAACACCTTAAAGAGGCAGAGACGACGGCATATTCAGAAAAAAACCCTGAACACTTCCCTAAAGGAAATAGAACGAAGTAAAAGAAGCAGGAGCCCATCGAACAGCCCTGAAAAACGCCAGCAAACCATGTCTTTGAAAAAAAAAAAAAAAACAGGCAGTGGCAAACAAGAAGAGATTCTCCTGAATGACAAAACAAGCCAGAAGAAAAAAGTGGACACGACAACAACAGTAGTAGTGAAGATGGCTGAAGGGCAGACCTTTGCAAAGGTGCTAAAGACGATGAAGGCAAATTTCGACTCTAATAAGGCTAATGTGGCAGTCCAAAGTGTTGTCACTACAAAAAAAGGAGACATACTTATTAAGGCCAAAGGTGTAGAGAATGCTATTGCATTCTTACAGCAAATTGAAAAATCGGTAGCCGGACAGGGTATTGTCAAAATGAGCTACAAAAAAGTGACACTAGAGATCTGAGACCTGGATGCTATTGTAGAGGAAGATGAGATGAAAAAGGCTTTTTTAAGACTTTTGGTCTTAGGAGCCAGGAGCCAGAAGTAGCTCTCTTAAAACCAAATTCCAGAGGTCAGAGGTTGGCGTTGATAATGGTGAACGAAACAACTGCTACACAAGCAGAAGAGAAAGGCAGTTTACTAGTCGACTTTGTAATCTGCCGAGTTTGAAGAAGAATTGAAGTAACAAGATGTTACAAATGCCTGGGATATGGACACGTCTTGGGCAACTGCAAAGAAGAAAACAGGTCTAAGCTTTGCTTCCGGTGTGGAAGGTCAAACCACCGGAAAAAAGAGTGTCCAGGCCCAGCACGGTTCTTCCTTTGCTCACTAACAGACAACAATCTCGAAGCAGGTAGTGGGAACTGCTCTTTATTTAGAAGATGCCAGAAAGAAGGCCCAAGCAGGACAAAAGTAAGGCAAAGGGGTCTTGAGTTGGAAGGCAGGCTAATTTGGACCCACGCTTCGCTGGGTACTTTTACCATCAGCAAGGGAAAGCATCAAGCTTGTAGTGGTGCTTGCTAGGTCAGTGGCCTCCTATGGAGCGCTAGACAGGGTGCTGGTCCTCAGGGACCCCTAGTCCTTTTTAGGACTCGAGAGGATCAGCACCTCTAGCAAATGGTGGTGAGTTAGCTTGTTAATGATGTGAGACGCGATGGTCTGCCGGGTGGCTTTCCCCTGAAATAATGCTAACGTGGTTCCGGGGTAGTACAAATGCCACGCGGCATGAGGGGGGTTTAGTGGATATGGGTGGTCTAATAAAAACAAGTCCACTGAGCCTCACACTTCCGCTGTCCTTGCGGTGTGTCTCAATGCATTTCCTCTCCCTCCACAAAGAAAAACAATAAAAAACTCCAAAAAAAATATGACAATAAAAAACCTTGTAACGGAAGGAGTTTAATTTACAGTGAAATTTCACTTTGCTTATAAATTGTAAGTCAAGCTTCAATTTTTTCTCTCAGTAGTTTTCCTCATAGGCCTAATCCACCATTAATAATGCCAGAATACTATTTTAATTAATGAACTATTGAAGCGGCAAAAAAATTGTATCGTTTAAGTACCAAATAAAATAGATTATTATATTCATTAGAGCAATTCCAAGATTTTTACGTAAGCAAATGAATTTGTATCTCATGCAGTAACAGTAATAACCAACAACATCCCAATTTCTTAATTACTAAACGAATGGATGATATATCTATTTACTCAACAACTTATACATTTTATTATATTGCATTTCATACTATCACAAATTTTTAAACAATTCCAATGTAAAACTTTTTACTACTATAGTTTTAACGTACAATGTACAAGCGTAATGGTAATCACAGAACGACTAGGTGAATAAGGTACATATGTACAATATAAAATACTATATTACAGAAATATACATAATACTGTTGGTTCCTTAAGTAGAAAGTAAATGATAGTAATAATATTTATATTATTAATTTTTAGCATCTTGCTTTGAAGTGACATTCGTTTTATGCTTATACATTTTTGCATTGAATAAATCAAGGTGATTACGGGTAATTTTGGAATTTAATGAATTGACACTGACTTGTGGACAATACGATCTTATAAAACATATTGTATTTAATAAACCAACTTACATTTTATTTCTTTTTTTAGTTTTAACATCAGTATTAATGAAAAAAATTCTTTCAGGCTTGGCGTTAGAATGTGGTAATGTTGAAACGCTATCAATCAAAGTTTTTAAATTTTTGAATGATAAGTTTTCTTTTTCACAATGCGTATCAACTATTTTTTTCCAAAACTCATCAACATTTAAATTATATAATTCATTCGTCACATGGCTAAAACATTTTGGTAAAGACTTAATTTCATCTTTTAATTCGTCAAAATCAATCTAAGTATATGGAAAGAATTTTTGAATACCATTAGCTATATTAGGATTTTTATCCCAAAACTCTTCACTCAAAGCATTTCGAGGTTCTAAAAAATTAAGCGTAATTAAAACGTCGTCGTTCTTAAAAAAAGTTTTTTGAATTTCTTGAAATGCTGTCACATAAAATTTTAAACAGTTTCTTTGAATTTCTAATTCATCTTTTTTTGGAATGCTTTTTAAAACTGAAGCGCACATTTTATTGACATTAATATCTTCCAAAGATTTCAAGTCTTCATCATTTACTTTACTACTTTTGTCCTTAATAATTCTTTTTACTGCATTTTCATTCAGAAAATTTGAGCAAACCGTGATCAAAACTTCTGAACGTGAACTACTTACTTTATGAATAATTGTAAATTTTTTATTTAAAATTTTGCGTTAAACTCATTAAAATGAATTAGACTATAATGTAAAAAATGTAAGTAGGCTATGACTTCTTGATCAGTTGATAACGTGTAAATATTTTTCGGTGAGCTCGATTTTTCTTCATCATTTTTGCAGGGTTGACTTTCGTGACACTCGAGCATGAAAAAATACTCTAAAGCTTGTAAGCTTTCGAGGACACGGTTGGTACAATTATAAAAGACGAGCCATCTAGTATTAGCTAACTTGAGAATTTTTTTTGCTAAAACATCATAAAAAATTTGAAAATATTTAAAATTTTGTGACCTTTTAAAACTATCAGAAAAATACTTTTAAATAGCCTTAAGTAATGTTTGGCACTCCGCAGGAATATGCGCGCAACTTTTTTTTGCAACTAGAGCAGAACTGTGACAAATACACGGTAGCAAAATTAAGTTAAGAGATTTTTGTTTAAGCAAAGTATAAAAAGAATTCTTAGAACTGGTCATTATACTCGCATTGTCGCAGGCTAAGCTAGTAATATTACTTAAAGGAACTTCATTGTCATTAAAAAATTTTTCAAACGAATTAAAAACTTCCTTTGCACCGCACTCTTTTGCATCTAATTCAATCAAAGTTAAGAGATGTGACATAAATTTACCGTTGTCAGGACTTCGTAATTTACTACAACACATACAATTTTTTTTAAAGAAATTTCTGTAGATTCATCAACTAAAACCGAGAACCACTGTTTTTTCAATACATCGAGAATTTTTGTAAGCTCGTGTGCACTCAAAACATTTTTGATTAGGCTTGCACATTTATCTTTTTTTATTCTCATTTTTTTCACTATTTGAGGTTTTTTGCACATTTTTTGGATGAGGGGAATCAAATCGTCAACAAGTTGAATAGATACGTTGTGTTATGCTAAAAAAAGAGCAGTCATAAACTCAAACTCTTTGACTTATGTGTCGATATCTTCGGATTCTCTACGTATAAGGGTTCCATTTTCCCTTGCAACATCAACATTATCTCTGTGAGTTTGAGTCCCAGCGTGCCTAATGAAGTCTTGTCGGTTGTAACAGGTAATGTTAACATAACAAAGAAAACAACGAGCAGGTTTCTTAATGTTAGATGGATTTTTGTTAAGCCAATGATTAAGTTGATTTTTTTGTAACCATGCATCTACAAAAATACAAATTTTATTTGTTTTTTTGTTGTGTCATCATTACTAGAAAATTGAGGTTTTCGCTTTGAAGTCTTTTTTTTATCAGAAGACATTGTTTGTTTTTTATTTTTATATAGTATTATTAATGGTAGTTAAACAAATTATATTTAAATATTTTGAGAAAAAAGTATGTAAAAAAGGAGTCAGTTTAAAAGTCAATGAAATATGTTGTATAAATTTTTATTGAAACAAATCAAAAGGAAGCTGTACAAAGACTCTTGAGCTTCAACCAAAACTTTGAAAGCACGAAAAACGAGCGAACTATTAAAAAATAATGTTACGTGATCAAATTAAATCACGTCATTTTTCTGTAAAATTTTCATAAAATCATTTGCATTATATGACATACTATAAATAAAATAAGAGTACTTATTAATTATTTAATAACAAAACGTTAGGACAAAACCATTCTTTACGGAATTTAATATCACTTATAATATCACAGAGAGGTTTATCAACACAAACTTATATTTATTACTTTATATTCATGCCTACAAAAAAAGTCTAATTGCATGAATGTTCAAAAAATTTACTACTTTAAGGGTCATTCAATTGCATAGAAAATAGTTTTCGTACCTGCAATAAGAGAAAATAAAAATGGTCACTAATAAAACAGACTCAGTATAATAACAGGTAACAAGATCACACGATGCGCGCTCAAGATGAAAGTAAAATTTAAAAAACTTTTTTGAAATGATGAAAGACAGAAAATTTACCAGAAATCATCTCCACTCCACATGAACACACCCCAGAATCCTCGAATGCACCAAGTACTATTTTAAAGGTAGTCAAACATTACTTTATATGTTTTATTACATGCAAAAAAAACGTTCACAAACTATAAAAACACACCTTATTTAAAAATTCAGTTGATTCAAGCACTACTTCTTACTGTATTATAATTTCACTTCTTAGTAATATGCAGCAAGCATAAAAACACACGTCATGTATTACGCACATGCACGTAGGCAGCTGTAAATAACAATAATTACGTTATACATCAAAAGTACATGCACTACACTATACACGGATTGCGCTGCATTAACAATCTCAATAAAACATTTTGATTGAATGCCACAAGTAACAAAATCACCATGCACCAATTATCACCTCCAGTATTGCAGCTAACACAACACTTCCACTATCTAATCATGTACTGCTGTTCTTTTCAGATCGAAGCGACTACAATCCTATCACAAATACCAAGATATAAACATTTAAAAAACTGTTACACTACACAAGCAATCTAAACCAAGAAAACATGCTTTCTCGAGAGCTACAAGTCAACTGACGAACTGACATAATGAAAACAAACACCAACCGTCTGCATGCACGAGTGCGCGTCTTCCTGAAAAGTCGCAGAGTCAAAACAAACTTTTCCGCGCCAACAGCGAATTAGCGTCCTCTAACCGACTTGTCGCGCCTTACCACTTAGTCCATATAATTTACTGTATAATTTTCTCCTTATAGATAGTTCACTTATTAATAGAAAAAAGAGTGCATTGCATTTTTCGTTAATTTATGTGTTATTCTATATGTTAATTTTTAAAAAAGTAATTTTTCTTATTCGATAAAGCTGAAACTTGTCTAGCATGTCACTAAATAATTTGCCAAAAAATTTCTCCTGAAAAAAAAGCCTTTATTCTATCATCCACGTATATTTTCCATAAAAAAATAAGAAAAAAAAAAGTTGCATCGACCAGGAATCAAAGACTTGCCGTACAGGGTTTCGTATGAGTAAAAGGTTTCTCCAACTGACCCATCAAGGACTCTACTTAGCTACAGCTGAATGTGATATTTAAGCTGTGAGAAGTGGGTGGTGTTTAAGTTGAAGTTTAGGAGAGGGCGCTCCCCTTCTCCTGCTCAGGGATAGAGAGGAAAAGAGAGAGTAAACATGCGTATAAGTGTGCGCGAATTGTCTTGGGTAGTTAGAAACACTACTATGGAGCTCTAGACACGGATGCTGGTTGTCAGGGATCCCGAGTTCTTTCCAGTACTTGAGAGAATTGGCACTTCCAGCAACTGGTGGCGAGCTTTCTTGCTAATGCTGTGAGATACAATGTTCTCTTTAGTGGTTTCACCCTGAAGTAATGGCAACGTGGTTCCGGATTGAAACTAAGGCTATGTGGTATGAGAGGGGGGGGGGCGGCGTTGTAGTGAGCGTTGGTGGTGTAGTAAAGATATTTTTTTTACTATGACACAATTGCTGTCCCTGTGGTGTGCCTTAATGCATTTTTCATCCTTATATAACTACTTTCTCTATTACAATCTGGTATACTTAAATGTTTGATGAATATTACTACTACTTTACTTTTAAAATAAAGTGTACAAGATAAAACATATTTACGAATATTAGTTAAGACTTCTGTTGAAAAATATATCAACGTTATTATTATATTAATGAAAATGTTCTGTATGTTGATTTTTGCACTATAATGAGTTATTATTTCTTCTTTATGAAAATGTAAAATTGTACTATTTTAAAATATGGATATTTATTATGTATTGTTTTAATTGCACTAATAAAATTGGAATATGACGTTTTACCATACGTCTTAAAATCTACTTAATCTGTTAACCATTTTTCGGAATGACAAAAGACTCAACATTTCTACTTCCTTTTTTTCATTTTAACTTGTAAATCAAGCGTTAATTGAACGAAGATCATTACTTGAGTGATGTGGTTTCAATGATGACTATATATGTGAAAATTGTATTATGTCTGATATTATTCTACTTAAGATAGTTTTTAATGACAAAAAAAATTTATCAAAATTCTTTACAAAAAAATTTGTTTGTTTTCAAAAGGCTTATTATCGTTAAAGTCTTATGTATAATTAATTGTTTTTAAACCTTGTTTTTTAAACCATTAAAGCTTCATTACATGTAATTCAATGAATAAACAGCCATTTTTTCTTATAGTCGTTTCAAGAATTTTCATTTAAAATTGTGTTGTTCTAATAGTAAATCGAAAGTTTTTCGACTTGTCATTTGGTTAAAATTTTATACAAAAACGTGTTTTCTGTACAACCTAGACCACCAGTAAAATTGATTTCTTGTTTATTTTTACATACTGTATCGAAAATCTATTCCTATTTATTATTAAATAAAAAATACAATTGATTGATCATTTCATTTTCTTACTTTACATCTTTTGTGCCATTATTTGTATCTTTACAGTTGTTGACAGGTATGGATAATTAAAAACTCTAACTCTAACTCTAACTCAAAAATCTGGTTCAACTGAACGAGTGCATTATTTTCTCTCTTATTTGAAAAATCTTGTGAAAAATGATATTTATGTTTATTCTTAATTATATTGCCTTGAATATTTTCTGAAAGTAAAAACCAAGCAATAAGTTTTCCTTAAAAAAGTGGTCATATAATAGTTACTACTTCTTTAAAAATATTATCAATTGGAAAATCTTGCTGTATAGAATCCAATACTTACAGCAAATTCTTAAAAAAAATTTTAGCAAATTTCCTTCACGTGTTTCTGAATCTCTTGTACTTAAAACACCGTTTTTGTTTAATATTAATGTTCATAATATCAATTTATAGTGATGTACACTAAATTTTTTAATAACATAGTGTTTGTTCTAGTATGATGAAATACGACAAATTATTATAGCATGGATTATGTCACATCGAATGTGTCAATGAATTGGATAACATTTACATACATTTTCCTATTGAAATACTAAACAATATTTGCAAAGGTGGGCTACTCCACGAACTTAATTTGAAAGTTAGAGCAAAAGTTTTGTCAAAAAAATATAAATATAGCTGACGATTTGTGCACTGACACACAATTAAAGTTTAGAAAATTATTAAAGTACAATAATGAGGCTAAAACAATAACAGGAGAACAAGTTCAAAATAAAGTATATGTACCAAAATCATTTTAAATACAGGTAATACTTATTCATTACCTTTCATGCATTACAGAAAATAATTTCTTTTAGTCTCAGCATTCGCTATGACGATTAACAAATCTCAAAGGTAAACTTCCATTAAAGTAGGTTCATACTTGAAAAATATCATATCATGATTACACCTAATTATTCAAAACTCAATGTATAAAAGAAATAATATAAACAAAAAAGAAGTCAACGCGCTTTTTATTTTATACTTACAAAAGTTAACAGTAAGTAATACCTATGTTTAATGTTTTTGTACTCTTTGTTATTAAGTATGAAATTAATCTCTTTGCCCCCTAGGTGGTGTGGAAAAAAAAGATCATTATTTACAGCTAAGAGATTGTTTACTGTGAGTAGTAAGTAGGAGCTGACACTTGCGATTGCTGGCTACAGCTAGTTGCAGCTAATCGCAAAAGACAGTTGCTAGCCGCAGTCTCTTGTTCAGTTTATGTATTCCATTGCCTATCGAGTACTATAGACTGTGCTGCTACTGGCTCCAGCCATCCGCTGCCTCATTTGATTGCCTAATGCTTGCTGCTACTAACTGTAGCCAGCAGTAGCTTCAGCAACTAGTACTTATAAACTGTTTGTAAGGACAACAGTGTTTTAAATACAATGCAGAGGGTAGAACAAGAAAAGATACAGAACAACTTTATTGAGTTAAAATAATGGACAAACCTGTAGAATTATCCCTCATATTGGGGGCTGTAAGAAGTGGTGGAGACGTTGTGGAGAGGCACTTAGAAATGTTTGTGGTAATGGTGTGAAAACGCGTGGAAGGGGTTCCAAAGAATAACTGGGATTTTTAATGGGTTCAAATATCGGTTAAATCAACGAAATTTCTTCCTATATTAAGGGTGGCTGTGGAGGGCTGTAAAAATTGTACCTGGTGGGCTACAGAAATCTAAATCTATATAGATGTATATAAAGATATATACATACTTTGCCCCCCTGCGCACTAACCACCCAATATTTGAATATCAGTTAAATACTTTTTTCACTTTGCTTTTTGAAGTTAAAAAATTACAAAATGCCGAAATAAAAAGTTTCGTTGAAATTTACAAAGTTAATGTAAAAATATTCTTGTATTATAAAAGCATGTCACTAAATAATTTGCCAAAAAATTTCTCCTGAAAAAAAAGCCTTTATTCTATCATCCACGTATATTTTCCATAAAAAAATAAGAAAAAAAAAAGTTGCATCGACCAGGAATCAAAGACTTGCCGTACAGGGTTTCGTATGAGTAAAAGGTTTCTCCAACTGACCCATCAAGGACTCTACTTAGCTACAGCTGAATGTGATATTTAAGCTGTGAGAAGTGGGTGGTGTTTAAGTTGAAGTTTAGGAGAGGGCGCTCCCCTTCTCCTGCTCAGGGATAGAGAGGAAAAGAGAGAGTAAACATGCGTATAAGTGTGCGCGAATTGTCTTGGGTAGTTAGAAACACTACTATGGAGCTCTAGACACGGATGCTGGTTGTCAGGGATCCCGAGTTCTTTCCAGTACTTGAGAGAATTGGCACTTCCAGCAACTGGTGGCGAGCTTTCTTGCTAATGCTGTGAGATACAATGTTCTCTTTAGTGGTTTCACCCTGAAGTAATGGCAACGTGGTTCCGGATTGAAACTAAGGCTATGTGGTATGAGAGGGGGGGGGGCGGCGTTGTAGTGAGCGTTGGTGGTGTAGTAAAGATATTTTTTTTACTATGACACAATTGCTGTCCCTGTGGTGTGCCTTAATGCATTTTTCATCCTTATATAACTACTTTCTCTATTACAATCTGGTATACTTAAATGTTTGATGAATATTACTACTACTTTACTTTTAAAATAAAGTGTACAAGATAAAACATATTTACGAATATTAGTTAAGACTTCTGTTGAAAAATATATCAACGTTATTATTATATTAATGAAAATGTTCTGTATGTTGATTTTTGCACTATAATGAGTTATTATTTCTTCTTTATGAAAATGTAAAATTGTACTATTTTAAAATATGGATATTTATTATGTATTGTTTTAATTGCACTAATAAAATTGGAATATGACGTTTTACCATACGTCTTAAAATCTACTTAATCTGTTAACCATTTTTCGGAATGACAAAAGACTCAACATTTCTACTTCCTTTTTTTCATTTTAACTTGTAAATCAAGCGTTAATTGAACGAAGATCATTACTTGAGTGATGTGGTTTCAATGATGACTATATATGTGAAAATTGTATTATGTCTGATATTATTCTACTTAAGATAGTTTTTAATGACAAAAAAAATTTATCAAAATTCTTTACAAAAAAATTTGTTTGTTTTCAAAAGGCTTATTATCGTTAAAGTCTTATGTATAATTAATTGTTTTTAAACCTTGTTTTTTAAACCATTAAAGCTTCATTACATGTAATTCAATGAATAAACAGCCATTTTTTCTTATAGTCGTTTCAAGAATTTTCATTTAA
>NW_019379615.1:73105-99344 GCF_000648655.2 Copidosoma floridanum | reverse complement strand
AGTGTAACCTTTGATACAAATATTTTTTGTTTTTTTTTTTGCTTATGTTTCGTTATTTTCGGATATTTGTTGCATGGCAAAATTTTTTAAAATTATACAATTCTGTAAATTATTAACGAATATCAATTTTTATAAATTATAAGACTATAAAAAAAAAAAAAAGAAAATTGACCAACAAATTTATCTGTGTTGTATAAATTCTCATGTATTGGAATATTTGTAACCTTTTTTTAATGTATCAACATATTTTGTAGTCTACTTCGCTTGATCTTTTTATGGATTCCCAACATAAACGTTATAGTGGAGCTGGTATCAACAAGAGTAAAGAACAAATAAAATAGCATTCAATAGACAAGGAAAATAATAATTCTGGCAAAAAAAGTGCAGAGGTTAGTTTGCCGCCTGTTTTAAAATATTTTTGTAGTAAGTAACAGTGGTGAATTGTTTTGGACAACTGACTTTACTTGGATGATTTTTTTTATCCCAATAGCAACATAAAAAAGTACTTTACTAAATGTAGATTTTTTTTGTTGGATTTATTAAAAAATATCTTGGATGGAAAATGTAGGTATTCAAAACACCTACAAAATGAGCCGCGACGGTCAACATTCAGATAATTTCTTTAGTTGCAAAATGTGAAACACTGCTACAATCGCGGTTTTTTCAATTTGCTTCTAACTAATAAATAACAAATACGGAAAGTCTGAAAATGCAAAAAAATTAAAGCTCTTTTATTGCACTACAACACCTCCAGATCTAGATGTTGTACGTTTAACCGTTTCCGCACAATTGCAATTACTTATGTTATGACTGAACTTGTTAAGAGTATGGTCTTAACCGGTTTATTTTAGTGTTATTTGTGGGTCTCTTTGGGTTCAGCTCGTGAGTATTCTTTGTTCTTTTTAGTTGGGTAAAAATCTTTATGTAAATGATATGGATTATTCTAATTAAAGTATTATTTTATTTAAACGATGTAAAATAATTTATTCTTTTAAATACAGTACACTCGGGTCACTGTAACGAAGTTTGGTATTAATTATTTTACTGATAAATAAATAAATAAAAGTTTGGAAGTTTCACCTTTGATATTTTACTGATAATTAACTCACATCCATCACTGATTAAAATAACTGGTGCTTTGAAGTTCCCTAATGCTTCGTGCAGTAATTTTCAGTGGTCCCTTAAACTACTCGAATGAGTTCGTGGCTGGAAAAATATTGTGCTTCCCGCTTTCTCTGCTATCACTGGAGCCACTTTCGGTGGGCCTCCTTCGTTGTACCTCGCTCCTTAGCGTCGTCCGATACTATTAATTTTCTAAAAATACACCCGAGATGCCTCAGCCAACACGTTATGTCTTACGTGTATAAGGTACTCGTGAGTAGCGGGTATCACGAGTTGACTAAAATTTTAGAGGACAGGTGACAGTCGAGAAAAAGATCAATTTTTCCTCTTGATGGTCTCTTTTTTAGAGCGTCAGAGCGATTAAAAGAGGCCTTTGAATGAATTAGGTCAATCAATAAGCGATGGTCTTGCAAATGGCAGCAAAACAGTAGGCTTGCACGATGATATTTTATGTTATAATTTAAAGTATTAGGAAACAATAGTACAATAGTACCAGTCACATTTATCTGGCAAGTGCAATTGAGATTTTTGAATGAGTGATGATGAATGCTTACATCAGCTATAAAAGAAACGCCAAATACAAGTTGAAGTGTGACGAATAAGTTTACGAATTCTGCAGTTAATCCTTTTAAAAATTCTACTATCAATTAAAAATATAATGAAATAATTTGTTAAATACAATTTTTAAATTGGTAAATTATTAGAAATAGACAATCAATGTGCAAGTGAATCGTTCATTCATACATACGACACAGTTTACGCAATAATACATGTAACGTACAATTTTAATGCATGCATGCATTCTTACAGCAAGGCTGGTCGTACTCTAAGTTAGCATATTACACACACGCATATACGTGATGTATGGCTCCACTTGTCATTTGAGCTTGTGTATATACACATTATGTCTTGTATGAATTTGGCGGATAAATTGCATTTTTCCTTATAATCTCTACCAAACCTTTTCCACCAAAGAGATCGAATTTTTTGTTAATTGAAAGAAGAAAAAAAAGCTTCACGATCACCAGAAGCCGGTATATTTTGAAGTGAAGCCTCTTGAAGCGTGGGGAGTAAACCCGTGAAACGAACGAGCGAACGCTGCCGTGCACATACGTATCTGTATAGATCTGTACGCCACCTGCTCCACAGGTGTCTGTTTGTCTGTCTCCCTTCCTCTCTCTCCCTCTTTGTCGCATGCGCACAATAGTGCCACCGTGTCGGTAGTAGGTATACCTACTGTTGCATAGTAAAAATCGTAACGTGGCGGTAATCCGGGATAAACTGGGTCTCTGTTACAGCTAAGGTACTGTCAGGTAAATAATGTCTGAAACAAAACATCGCTTAATCTCTTTGAATTTTTTTGACATGGTAAAAATCGTTCTTTTTTCGCTGTATCTTCAAGAGGAAACAAAATTGCATAAAAATAAAAATTTCTACGAGTTTCCCGAAGGCGATCTACATGATCTAGGTGCAAAAATAGGAAGGGGTTAGGCTATGAACAAATATAACCTTAAATTTTGATTGTATCTTAAAAAGAACAAGTCAACAAAATTTTTTTATTTAGTATGGATTGTTTGGAAAATTAATACGGACGTTGATAAAATCTTCAAAATATTTTTGTTACAACATAACCTCCCAAAATTAGAAAAACAGTCGGATCTCGAAAAGGAAGCCAGATAGGCCAAAAATAATTCCACGTATAGAAAAAAACTATTGAGGTGCAACACTAGGTAACATGGATTCATACAAAGAATCGTAATAATCCTGAAAATAATAAGTCATATCTCAAAGGCAAAACTGCAACCTTCATATCCTACCTATAAATTGATTTAGTTTCTGTTCTCTATAGTGTATTATAAAAAAAATTGTCACGTGACCAAAACCTATATTTTTTTAATTAATTTGAGATCAGTATAAATATGTTAAGCACGGGTCAATTTTAATACTAAATTATAAGTTATTATAGAATAATGTCAATAAGAAATAGTGGATTATTTTACTTTTATAGTAGCCAAATTTTTATTTGTCAGATACAAAAATTCCAACAAGATTTCATGGTACATATATGATGTCATATCAAATGCACAAATATTAATTTTAAATAAAAGGAATTTTTGTCCCCCGTAGTGAGACAAAAGTAAATTCTTTCGGCGCAGTATAGTAAAAATTTTTGTTTCATTCTGCATTACATGACCAACAATTCGCACATGTATTACATATATTATAGCAAACATGGAGGTACTTAACATGCGCGAATCATAACAAAACTAATATATTAAGGTAAATGATATCTATGCACGCGCGAGCTCGAATATGTAATAATATAAAAATTTTTACTATTTTAATATGAGATTCCGAAAGATCTATTGACATTAGGTGTATTCTAATTTTTCTAGTTTTTATTATTTTGAGTTTAATAATATTTGAGTTGGAAGTTTCACTTCTGCAGGGAATTCCGAGATCTACACCTGGTTTTTTGTTTTTGTTTTAATTCTCACGGCTCTATTAATTTACATAGGCAAATAGGGATTTGGACATGTTACTCTTTAATTGTTATATTGTGAGGAAAAAATATTTGGTAATAATTAACTGCTGATTTTTATCAAAAACAATCAAATATGAGGATTAATTGCTTGGTGGTCTTACAAAAACGTCAATATCTCGTTTACCGTAGGTCGTAGAACGATTTTTTTTTTAAACTGGGGTAGTTCCCGAAAATATCACCTTCTGTGCATTTTATTTTTGTTTTAAAGGTCATTTATAGACACTAATAAGCCTGTTAGTTAACTATTATCGATAAGACGTAAGTGCGTATTTCTAATTATATACCACCTTGCTGCCTTGAATTACCTGTTAACTTCTTGACTAAGGCTGAAAAATGAATCACTAAACAATTTTAAAATATTATGATTTTTTGACGGAATCATGATTTTTAATATTAATTGGTCCATTGCGTTAGATTAGCAATAATTTTGAAGAGTCATAACACTATGATGGTTTTTTTTTCTACATTTTATATTAAAAAAAGTGAGTTTCATGATAAATATATGTCAAAAATACTTTTGTTTAATGAAGTTTCATGATAGCAAGTTAGTTAATTCGTTTTTTCTTTGTCAGACACTTATTATCATCTCTGATTTGGTAACACTGCTAAATATTATGTACGACTTTTTTCATTATTTTTTGCCCAGTCAACCAAGCCAACATCACAAGTAACTAACTTGTAATCATAAAACATTATCAAGCAAAAGTATTTTTGACATAAATGTATCGTTAATCTCCGTATTTTATAATGGAATATGAAAAAAAGCTAGTACTCATTTTAAAAAAAAATTTTATTTAGTTTATCATGTATAACTTTGAAAAAGAAGCCACACATTTTTTTTTTTTTTAATTAAAAACTTAAATAAAGATATAGCCCCCTTGAAGATTATCTATTTCTCATATCTATAGATACATTCCTTGTGTATGTGACGTCATAAATACATATGTAAGAAACAGTCATATTGATTTTTTACTATAGCTCAAGTAAAAATAAACATTTTTTCTTCAAACTTTTAGAAATACTTAGTTTTGGTATTATGTAGACAAGGCTCAATTTCAATACCTATTTATGTATTTATTTCTACGTTACTTGAACTTATATGTATGTTCAAGATTTTTTTCAAAACGCTGTGTTTTTAAAAATTTTAAATACTTTTTGAGAAAACAATTTTATTTTAAAAAAAAAATAATAAATACGTGTCTTTTAAAATTATACAAAACAGACCAAACAGAATTTTTCATTAAATCCTGATTTTGCTATAATTATTTCATCCTTACGGTGTTGCTGCCCTAACGCAATAATACTATTACTATTGAAAATCATACTGTTTGTTCAAAAATCATATTATTTACAAATTGTTTAATGACTGATTCTTAAGCGTTAGTCAAGTAGTTAACAGAAAATTCAAGGCAGAGACGTGGTATATTAATAGAAATACGCACTTATGTCTTACCGAAAATGGTTAGTTAACAGGCTCATTAGTGTCTGCAAATGACGTTTAAACCAAAAATAAAATGCACAGAAGGTAATATTTTCGCGAACTACCACAGAAAAAAAAAGTTGCTCTACAACCTACAGAAGCTAAGATATTGATGTTTTTTCAATCGCGTTGGACTCTGCAGGATGCTGTCTGGCTGAAAAAATTAATTTTCAAAAAACCGCTTTTTACAAACAATTATCATTGTGCGACGATGGTTAAACTTACAACATACAGGTTTAGAGGTGGTATAGTGTTATGCAAGAGCTTTGATTCATTAGTTATAAACAAATTGGAAAAATTGCTCGGTTTTTTGCATTTTTCAACTAAAGCAATTATCCAATTGGTAACCATTGCTGCTTATTTTATAGGTCGTTTAAATACCTATATTGGTTACTCCAGGTATTTTTTAATAAACTCAACAGAAAAAATGCTACGATCAAAAAAGTACTTTTACATGCCGTAATTGGGCTAAAAAAGTCATCCTAATAAATTCAGTTGTCCAATACAATGTATTATTGATACTCACTACAAAAAAGCTGCTAAAACAGGCGGCAAACTAACTTTCGCACTTTTTTTTAAAACGGGGGTGGGGATGTCTTCTCTTCTTGGTCTTTAATACTAAAGTAATTAAATATTTAACACTTTTTCTTTAATTCAACAAATTTTAGGTATAATCTCTGAAATAAACTAAAACTATGAGTTACTTATTAAAGTTTTGGAAAAAATTCCTTTGGTCGAAGTAATAGAACAAAAAATTTATGTTTAGAACGACCCCTCTTATTTACTATACAAGATAGGTATATATTCATACAAATGGTTTTTTTCTTAGAAATTTGTAGTTTCAGTTATTTAAATTCTGTTGAGTTCCCAATAATTGAAAGTTTTATCTTCGGAAACGGTAATGACGAATTAGGTAGATATTACTTAAATGGATATTATCGGAGTAAGAGATGACAGAGAGATCGATGGGCAGTTGTAGGATCAGTGGGGGGAGAGCTTCTTCAGATGTAATTGGATAATTTACTTCGCGAATATAAGCAAATAACCAAGTAAATTTAGTTGGCACCAAGAAGGAGTAAGGGCAGCTGAGACTTACTTTTGTCTGTTTAACTTTATAACATAATGATACCTGTATGTCTGTATATACAAACTATGTTTGAACTATAATAAAAATACTGCATTGAATATTTTTAATGCTTAAGGATAGAAATACATTTAATGTTTGCTTAAAGTTAATGAGTTCTTAACTTTCAATCGTCTGCTTAGTTCAATTTTTTAAAATTATACTCTTTTCAATTTTTTTATAGGTCTTACTTATAATTACAAATTAATTTTTCCATTGAAAAATATTACCATTAGTGAATTTCTTGGTTGAAAGGACACCACTTATGAATTGAAATGCGCACTTTAAAAATTTACTATATTGAAAAATCAGCAGACGAAAATATCAACAATACTCGTATAATTATCATTTTAGTTTCAGAATGCGTTCATATTAGCGGATCCAAGCAACAGTTCATACTTAGTAAAACCAGTGCCTCTCAACTTAAAAATTTACTGCTGGTAGTGATTTTTATGTATATTCACCAAACTCTTCGTGGTAATAACGTAGTAGACAAATAGTCCACATTTTTTTAAATCATGAGATTTGTTAAGTTATGTGAGGGTTGAAACTGGTATTTTTTACAACCTTTGTGCTAAAAAATTCTTTACGAACTTTCTCATCCTCAGCTAACTGGAACAAACACGCGTTTGCCAGATATGGGGCGCACGCTGTGCCATAGGTCATTCGTATCAGTTTAGGAAGCGTTAAAAACTACTCTCACCTTGCCGCTCCCATCTCGTTTAACAACTGGATTATAAGGCAAATAAAAGAGTCAGATGATATTCTGAAACTCTCATTAACTCTCTCCATATGACCCAAAGACCAATATTCGCTCATAAAATTACGATAAGCCAAACCTATACCTGGGTCCCTGTTCAGACGCACGCCAAACTGACGTAGACAACTCATCGCTGCAGTGCGCGTATTCGAGAAACAGGGTTCCAACTCAAAAGGCAGCCTGACTACAAACTGACTATCCATACCCCGAGAGTGCGTCCTTCGGAAATGTCGCTCGCAATCTTCTTCCTGCTGTGTGCGATGAATCTTGCCGTCAATTTCCTCAATTTCCCAGAAATGGGTTAGGGTATCGGTGAGCTCATGTCAACCTTGGTATGTGCAACCAATGTAATTGGCTCCTGGTTCTCGTCGGTCACGATAATAGCACCTACGAGAGTTCATCCAAAGACTGTATTGACGGCCGTGGGCTGACCCGGAGGACCCACGCCTAAGCCATCCCTAATCACAAGAGCGCATACTCGAGCACCCAGGATCACATTGACACGGCCTGGGGAGCCACAGTGAGGATCTGCCATCTAAAGACCTTGTAGATGGTGCAGCCCAGATACATACACTCTCGTGCTTGAAAGTATGGATGTGACGCTCCGCAAAACAAGGGCTGGAATGTGCAATTCAAACAGTGAATCTCGATTCGATCGCTAATTAAATGAGACAAAATGATGTGACACTATGTCTAAGCCCTGTCCTATGCCCTGAATAGCCACCACTGCCAAATTCTGTTGCAGTGACAGCACTTGAACTACGTGCTCCGACACAATTGAATCCTCTGATCCAGTGTCCAGGAGTGCTCGCATTGATACTCGGAAAATGGCTCCCTCATGCTCAAGAATCACATACGCCGTAGCAAGCAGAACGCCCCGCCCACCTCGCCCAGCCATGAGCGAAGTAATCGCTGTATGGCAGCCCACTGACGCTGGTCCCTCGCTTGTCTCCTCGCGTTCGCTTCTTCCATGTATTTCTTCACCTCCGTGCAGCTTAGTGTGGTGCCTGGCCTCACAGATTTTGTAACCACTTTTAACTGAACAGCTGGCCACTCGATGCCCCTCAGACAAGCAGTTGAAGCACAGTTGGAATCTGACCACGTGCTCCCGGTGCTCTGATGCAGTCATCGCGCTGAAGGAGCCATACTTCCATAGTTGGTGTTCTGCTCTACACAGCACGCAGCCCATTGAAGTCGCATCGAGAGTCGAGCGCACGGCCACGTGTGCAACGTTCCTTCCATGACCTCCCCGACGGCTCCCGCCAGCACAACCGTCACTTTACGTGACCCTGGAGCCCTCGAGAGGTGCCCCCCGCTCCGAAGCTAGACAGTCCAGGGTCCAGATCCTATCATGCAGGAAGCATGAGAGCTGTTCGAAAGACGGAAAGGAAAACCCAGCGTCCCCATGCGTTGGATTCAATCTAGTCTCGTTGGGTGCTCCGATTTGCCTACAATATGAAAGATTAATAGATCATCCCATTTGTCTATTGGCCGCCCCAACTCCTTAAATGTGTTGATGGCCTGCTTAGTTGTGCTAAGGAGCATTTTGAGATGCTGGGCCATCTCCTTCTTGGCCACCTGCATATCCAGCAGACCCTGCAGTTGAACTGTAAAGCGCAACTGCTTATTATTAAAGCGTGCACAAAGCGTATCCCACACCGCCGCGAAGTTGGAGCCCACCACTGATAGATCGGAAATCTCTCGTGTCACCTTGTCTTCCAGCGAGTTGACGAGATGCTGCAGCTTAATTACCTAGAACATCGTAGCATTGTTAATTACCAGAGATGTGCACTGCTCCTTAAAAGGCTCCCATTTTGACATTTTGCCGTTGAATTGAGGCAGTCTGATGTGCTCCAAAGATATTTGCTGTCTCAACTGCGACGCATTTTCCCTGAGACGTGTCCTCTGGGCTGATCCGAGTCTCTCCACATTGGAAGAGAGCCAAGATCGAGCCTTCAAGTAACAGTTCTGGCCTTTATCGTATAATTTATCTTTAAAATACTTGCGCTCATTTAAAGTGCTCCGGTGTTCGGCTAGAGCCATGTCATGCTCTGTGAACTGCAGCCAATAAGACTCCAACAAACATCTCCGCGATTCATAATCTTGAACAGTGAATGCATCTACGGCCTGAGATTTCGTCGTGTTCTCCCTAAAATTCTTAAGCAGCTCAACCGTGCACTTCTGCTGCGCTAGTATCGTCTCCAGCTTTGCTTCCATGCCCGCCGCCTTAGTCAATTCTTAGATGTAACACAATTTCGTCAACTCTCGCAGTACACTCACACAAGCACTGTATCAGCAATATTCACTCCGTCCCTTTCTCACACTTACTGCTTACACGTTTCCTATACTATTGTTCACTGTTCAGGTCTTTCTTTTTTGCATTTACTGTATATAACAACATGTAATAATGATACTTTCAATGTTATTGCCCTTGCTCTTTTCGCTTGACGATGACATCATGCATGGCACTGCTCCACACGTTGGTTTCAATATGGCCGTGATTTTGAGCCTGATAACGTTACAACGACAAAACGGGCGAACCTCACTTCCAATTTTCACGCGCGATACCAAGGGCAAATCTGGCTCGAAGGACCATGTTTTTGTTCGTGCCTATATTAATAGGGAGGCCGATAATTTAAAAGGATCGCAAATTGGAAGAAAGGATACTTAGTGAATTTCGATCTCGTCACTGAATTTAATTCAAGTAGTTTTATTAAAACTTTTCTCGTTATTTTGCACTGTTCTGTTTGCATTGAATCGACTTACGTGTACTTTCAAATCAACGTTCAATAAACTATTCCAGTTAGTAATACTATCGCCCGACTCACTGCTAAATTAGAACTTGCTGGCTAATACTTGAATTTTTGCTTTATTTTGTTCCGAGATCGTCTCATTGGCTCGAGATCCTAGACGCAAGACAGCCTCAACTCTTTCTCTACGTAAACGTTTCCCACCAGCCGCACTCTCACACATGAATGTGCCTATCAATCATCCGTTTCCCGCGCCTCTCTCTTCTCACATCTCACGTACTTACACGATAAAGCCGGAGTATTATTTCTCGACTGACCACATATGGACACAACAAAGAGTCACTACGCAATGAGGCATATACTTATACATAACGATAGAGTTCTTACATTTATGACTGTGAAATAGAAATTGGCATCACCATGTTTTAACAAATTACTTCTTGCGTATTTCATTATTTGTTTCTCGTTTTTATTTGCCAAATGACATATTTTATACTCGATAATCATCACTTTGAATAAACTATTAGAATTATAATTTGGTTGAAAAAATAAAAATTAATGATTTATGGCTAATTAGTTCCCAAGCTTCTCATACATCAAAAATCTCCAGGAAAGATATTTACCACCGCAACCCGTGCTAAAAAAGATATAGAACTCACACGTATTAACGAACCTTATATTTTACATTATACTTGTGATTTCTACATACATACGATGAGAACTTTCTTTTTACCAGGGGACTCGCGAGTCCCACACGCTGGTTTTTTCCATGAATTTATTGCATAATGTTACCTACGAAACTCTTATTTAAACCACCGACACTCTGATGTAATTAACTCGTAAAAAGTGAGGTTTCATTATTGAACTACAGTGTTTGTGTGATCTCTTGTCAAAAATTATAAGGAAATGCATATTTTACTTTTTTATAAAGGAGTCACTTCCCTTATTACATACATACCATAAATATCAAGGCAATGTTGCAATACTTTTGACTACACGATAACAATTTTTTTTCTATCTTTATTTATTATTAACCATAAATTTGATAATAGGTGCACTGTTTGTATTCCACCTTTAAAATCATATATTATTAATTATAATTAGCAATACTTAGCAGCGTGTGTATCTCTAATTCTTCATTCAATAAATTTTTATTTGGATTTATTTTTGATGTAATAAATAGATGAACGTATCTAATACTTTAAAGAAAACTTTTTAATCTTTATACTACATGCACATAACTTTATATACAAACAGTTTAAGCATTTTAATATACACCTCGTTCGGGCTCGATAATAGGGACTTGATAATATATATTGACGATCTTGAGGCTTTATAATATAAACAAATAAAAAATTTTACATTCAATTGATGAAAAATACTTATTATTGATTTTTCAACTCGGGAAAATGCATACTTACAGTAATTTAGATAAATTATTGGTTTTAATTAAAATTACAATGTAATATTTTGGTATTATTTAAATATTACACAAGTTTCCTAAAAGTTTTTTCAAGACTGTCAGTAATAGAGCTATTTACTTTATGCAATAATAATAAGAGATTGTTTGTAAGCATCTCTTATTTTCATAACTTTTCCTATGGTATGCATCACAGCTATATAAGTAACTATATAGAAAGACATATATACGTAAAAAACCGCAAGTTTAAAAATTATCGTTTCAAATTAAAATAATAATGACCCCACGATATTTGAGATAATGTATAACTCAAAAATGGGTATCAAAGTTCTAAAAATAACGATTCCCTCTAAAAAAAAAAAAATGTATTATTACTTATGTTTTACTTAAAACTCTTACTTACCACAGTTTTTTTTTCAAAATGAATTTTTTTTTTTCTAATTAAATCTATGAAAAATTAAAAACTGGGAAAAAATTAGAGCAAGAGTTCCTAAGTCATTAGCAACTATGAGTACAAAAATGTATTTTTATCACTGTGTATTTTATACAGAAAACAATATTCTCTCGTTTCAGCTGTTTCGTTGCTATTAACAAATTTTAAGTTGAAGACAAAGAGTTGTTAAATTAACTTTTATGTTTTGATAAAAAGAAAAATAGGATTTCTGTCTTTACTTGGTAAATAAGGATGCTAGCAAGGTTCTCTGTATAAAGATTCGGTAAGCTAATTTTTTTTTTTATGACACAATACGATATTACCAAATGATAATCTTATTTATTTCTGATAATATTGTTAATTAATTAACTTATGCGGAATTAAAAAAGGAAATCAGCGTTTCATAAAAAAAACCTCAATAATAGTTTGAAAATTTTCTAAGAAATTATATTCAAAATAATATAGAAATAAATTTTTTAATTAAGTTTAATTGACCAAAAAAAATAACGTTATTTAGATAGTGACAGTGAGAATAAAATTTTTTTTCAATAATTTGAAAAATAATAGATACACCCTTAAAATCAATTTGTTCTTGTTCTATGTACCCTCGAAAAGAAGAGGAAAATCGTGGACCAGAACTTCAGGCCGTGTGACTCGAGTTTTTATAGCACGGTAGATTATAACATTCAATTTTTGAAAAATACTGGTTGGGCAAGGGCTTGTCCTGCCTTATTCAACCAGTTTCTCGTTATATGCTGTACAACATCAAGGGTTTGTTTTATAAAGAATCTGTCTTGATAATTTTTATTTTGACTTTATTACACAATATGACTCAATGATTCAAAAGGTATCGCTAATAATATAATTCTTAACTGAAAAATATGCAAATAACTTCCAATTTGTTCAATTTCCAAAAAAACATTGCTATGAAAATGTATGTTAATAGCACCTTACAATGTTAATAATCGCCTTACATTAAATAATTTTTAAATAATCAATAGTAAGTCTTATAAATATTATAAAATTCATTATAGATTATAAACAGTACATTATGTTACTAGGGCACAAAGTACAAACATAAGCGCCCGAAGAGCGTGGTTGTTGTATGTCGATACCCAAGTCGCGTATAATGTTTTTCTAAAATTGCTTTGCGCCCAGTAAATCACTTTGGGCCCTAGGGTAGAAAAGTACTTAGGGCCCGGAGGGCGCCAAAAACATTTCTGCCGTGGGCCCTAAGCGATTACAAGGGCGCAAAGAGGCAGTTGCACTTTTTGCCCATGGTAAGAAATAATTTATGACTTAGACATTGCAGTTATTTTTGAAGTGAAACTTCTATAGCCGTGTATTGGAAATCTAGTGGTGAGTAAAACTGGCTGATGCAATGCAAAAGCATTCATCTAGTTCTTAGTGGTGAGGTGAGAGCGGGTAGTGAGGCACGGAATTAGCGCGCATGCGCATCATAGTAAATGTGCGGTGTGGTGTGAGAAAAAAAGAAAGAGAGAGAACGAGCAAGCGCAAGCGCACATGAAGTGCACGCGTCTAGAAAAATAGGTATATACTTATTTAGAAACCAATATATTGTATAGCAGAAAGTCGGAGCGTGTGTATGCACGTAGAAACTCTCTCTGTATAGGACACTTGTGAAGCTGGCGCCTGTAAATGTTAAATATTATTATTTCGCAACCATTCGCAGCTTCAACGACTTCTCCTTACTTGCGGATTTATTCTCCACTTGAATTTTCATTTGCCGATCAATAGTTTGCGAGATATTTGCAAAACAAAAAGTTGAAAAAGATAGTTGTGGCTCTGAAACATGAAAACCTTAGTTTAAAGTACTAATTAAGCTTAAAATTTCATTCTACCTGTATGATTTGATATTTCACCTCACTTGCAGATTACGGAGATGCATAAATTAATGTAATTTAATGTCGCAAAGCTTGTAAATAATGAATTTAATTAGTAAGTTAAANTAGATGCTTCAGTACCCAAGTATGAAGTCATCTTCCATTAAAATGAAGTGGCAGATTTATATAATTAGAAATATAAATATATATTCTGTAAAACAATATTGTGTACGGATGGTGTTATGATTGATGGAACGAGTATACTTTTATTGAATAGGTATAGTCTTAAAGGATTGCTTAACTCTTAATTAATTAACGGTTATAAATAATACATTATGGCATAATGCACAAAGAATAATATATAGGCTGGCCAGAATCATCAGTTTCAACGAAGTTGAAACGGTCTTATAGAAATACAAATACGTTGTTAGCCAGAATAAGAAAATTATTTCTTGTTTTGTTTAAAACAAATACAATGGCTTTTGAATTCAGACATTTTAAGTGCTTTATTTAACTAAATACATATTTCAAATATGTTTACGAAGATAAAAATACGTTAGTTCAGAAACACCTAAAAAAAGCATAGCTTTTGTCATAAAAATTCATTTGTATGATGTAAGTTTCAATCAAATAGGACCCTACGATTAAAAGTTCTATTGAAAATATCATCATTTACAAAATACGTTAAATGTATTTCCTATTGGATGCGACTCAAAGGGAGGTACAATGACTCACTAAAAATGTTTTTTTTTTTTTCTTGTGATGGCAATTGATACTAAAAGGATGTCTAGGTACACACGCCTTAGCTTTATTTGAGGACTGCAAAGTTTAAATTCATAATATTTTATAACATTAAAACCCAAGTAAAAACCATATAATGATAAAGTAATATGATGGACCAGGGCGTTTTTACTTTTCGAATTTTAATTTCATGCCATGAGCCCCTAACAACTGTTGTTCCGTCGAAAAGGGGACGTCACAGTTTCTGTTCACCGAGATTCAAATACGCCGTGGAAGCGTAGGAAAGAGGACTATGATCGGAGTAGCTAGCAGTGTGGGAGGGGGAAGGGGAGGGATGTTTGCAGGAATGGGGGTGGGTGAGAGAAAAAACGGTTATAACAAAAGCAGCGCGAGAAGAGGTCAGACGTTCGTAAGAGAAAGCACAACTTGGGCAGCGACAAACAGTGACTTCAAAAACACCACGAGGCCTCGACAACGTGAGAGTCTGAGTTGAATCACCAGGCTCCCTGTAAATGCGTCTACTCTTGTTTAAGGTATTTAGTCATTAAAATAATAATAAGCGTGTAAAACGTAGGCCTCGTAAAGGAGGCAGAGAAATTCACGTGCGCGCGTAAAACTGCTTAGTGATGTTGTGTACCAAAATTTTGTTATCACGCATAACATGCGGTCAGTGTATGTCTGTTTTGTAGTTTCCTTTGTACAGAGTTTCCTGATTGTGCGTGGAACTGCAACCATTAATGGTGTCGGAATTGTCTAAGATCGCGTTTTGGTGGAAATTAAAATTTTACGTAGCTATTGTTGTGAGAAAAAAGGGCGTCATGGGCGCGGTTGTGTGAGTGTGATGAGCGAGAAAGGTTGTTGGGTTCAAGTCAATTATAACGGAATAAGTGATAGGGAATCAGATAGTTGATAAAGGATTAAAGCATCGGGTATTAAATAATTTCTTGGTGTGTGACGTGTCAATATATGGCGATAGGATAGTATTGGTGATGGTAGGCTATGGTTGGGTGGATGCGTGTATGTGTGTGAAAGCGTCTTTCTTTTTTTTTTCTTTCCTTTAAAGTGCGTCGTTATGGTTGCGAGTATGTGTGCGTCTTAGAAAAAATGACTTGCAATCAATTTTACTAATATCGTTTACTCTTGTTTAAGTACAGATGACTTTGATGCTGCAAGCCTGCTTTCTGAGGAATTAAATCATTGTTCCTTTTATATCATTGCCCAACGTGGCCGAACTGCAACTGTGATTTGGAGTGACAATCCATATAGTTGAAAAAACCAACAAACACACAAATTATCCAAATAGGTCCATAGCAGTCATGTATCGGACAACAGTCCACGTGATTGTCAATCAACATTTTCTCGTATACGTACAAGGTAAAATTGATAAATTGTAACGATGGTCGATCATCCTTTCATTTGCTTGATTTAATGTATTAATATTTTGTTCACGTTCTTCTTTTTTTTAAAGTCAATTGTGTTCAATTTCATTGTTTTTTTTTCTTAATAAAAGAGTTATTCAATTGTAAATAAAAAGAATTACTATGTCACATGTAACATTTTGTTCTGAATAAAAAAGGGTTTTTTGTCAGATTTTCCCCTTAAATAAATTAGTCACTATTCATTTGCATGTCATGCATGGTCCAACGTACAGAACTTGAACACTATTAAATATTTGAAGATTAGATAACTGACAAATATAATCTGTATCTAATTTTACTGGAACTATTCCTATGTAAGCTGTTACGGCTCAATGGAAATTGGTACGTGCGAAACAACTGTAATTATGATAGCGTGATCATATACAAAATAAATTAAATAAATGAAATTGATCTACTTGTAAGAAATTTTTTTTAAATACGTACTATTCAAATCATAAAATTTATAAAAACTGCACCTAACACTATACGATCTCCAAAATACCAAGTTTAATAACTCACTAGTTGGAAGTTTCACTTCTGCCGGGGGTCCCGAGACCCACATCTGGTTTTCTATATTTACAATCGCTTGTATTGGAAACTTTTTTTGGGCTGTACTTATTGGTGCATCTGTTTTACATAGTACCTGATTTGGAAATACAGTATAAACTTCATTATTCTTTGGCCAACAATAATGTTTTTTTCCTCTAATAACTTAACAACCAATGAAGCATTCTCAATTTTCTCAACTTTTCCCGAATACAACTGATCGTAAATCATTACGACCCACTTTTTAGTTTCGAAATTTTTAACTGATTACAAGAATGAAATATTATGATCTTTATTAACATTTATACTAGCTTCTTTTATGTTATATGTTACTATACCGTCAATTACATAATGCTTACAACGAGCTTTAATATAACATGTAGATCACGATAAGTAGTTGTATTGTAGGCGTCCACTGTTACATTTGGACCACATGACTTGATGAACTGTTAAAGTTACTTGAACTGGCTTTACATTATCGGAAACAAAAATGTTCTTTCATAAATAAAAAATAAATTGATTTTGCTGTTTAATTTATTAATGCGTTCCATTATACCTTCTCCACATAAGATGTTATGGCCAACAGTTACATGCCTATTGCACATTCCTTTGACTATGCCTCCAATTGCATTGGCTACACTTTTCTCGTGACCATCAGCTGTATGATTCCAAGTAGCTTTTTTTAGGTTCAATTTGTTATAGAAATAATGAAGTAAATATAAATTTATCAATTTTTTTACTGTATCGACGGACCATCAGATTGAAAATGTGTCATTTTAATATCTGGCATTACTGATTGAATTTGTTTAAGTATTGGTCCCACAAAAGCCCATGCAGACTTCGCATCGTATTGCAAATAATCTGACATAACAAAAAAAAATTCAAAAGCTAAACTATTTTTATCGTTCTCATAATAAAATCAACTTGTTTGTAAGAACACTTGTTAATTGGAGGAGTCAAAATAGACAGCTTTGACTTCGTTTTGGTAATTATAGTTACAATTTTGCGAGAAATCAATAGTAATGTAAGTTTCATTTTCTTGACAATCGTTTTTCATAAAGGTCAAGAGTTTTGTGCGGGTGCATACAAGTAAAACAAGTTTTTATAAATTAAACTTAGAATCATTTCAATAACTTTTTGTTGATGTCACTGTGATGTCTGATTTAAGTATTACTTATCGTCTATAATTATTTCTTGTAACATTTGTGATACATACAATTAATTATGTAAATTATTAAATGTAAGGAGATATACTATTACCATACATTTTCATAGTAACGTTTTTTTGCAACTTGAATAAATTAGACTTTATATGGATATCAAGATAGATTTCTTGATGTTGCACAGCATTAAAATGAAAAGCTGGTTCAGTAAGGCAGTAAAAATCCTTATTTACCCAGTATTTTTCCAGTATAATGATACTATCATCTTAGAAAATAGCATCGATATGAAAAATAGTGTAATTAAATCCGCAGCTCTTGCAATATCTTCAAATTCTCAAAATTTTATCTTCTTGCATGTTTTCAAATCTTTAATATGGGTAAGATCTTTTTTTTATTTAACGTTATTTAAAAAAAGAATGTTTCACTGTTTGTTAGTGATACTGACTTATTGTGTAATTTATATGCGAATAAACTGAACTTACCTTATATTTGCACTATTACTTTATATTTATAAAAACATTGATACGTTACTTTTATTATTTAACACTTAATCAAACTTTGTGTTGCATTTTTAATGTAGAAACGATTTTTGTTTAAAAAACTGTTTAAAGGAAATAAACTCTAGAGAACAAAGTTTCGCTGATACATATGTTGACCAAAGGTGACTTATGAGAATATAATAATGAAAAAACAAAACTTAAATAGTCAGTGCGTAAAGTCTGCATAAATTTTCGATGTTATTAGCACATACCTTCAAGTGAAGTGTGTAATTTATGCATAAGTCACCTTACGTAATTATATATAAACATATATATATATACATATATATGTGTAATGTCATTTAGCGGGGCTAACCTTAAGCAGAAAAAGTATAATGCGCTAAAAATTTTACAATTAAAAACAGCCTCAAAGCATATTTTTAAAACAGTATCCTAAATTTATTCATACATGTCTTATATGGCATGTTACATCTACATGTAATGCTAGAGTTTTCACGTTTTGATAAAATAGTTATAAAGGTTGTGGTTCTTGCCAGTGACCTTGCACAACTAAACAATTTTTAACTTCTTTAGACTCTACTTTTAGTGAAACAATAAAACTTTATACTTTTATTAATTATTTCTATTATTAACATAATTTTACAGTTTATGGGTTATACACTGATCAATAATAAATATTCATTATCATTATTTTATTTAAAAATGTATATCCACATAACATTTTCTGATTTATAATTAATGTTTCCCTTAATTTACATCAATAATATATTTTTTGTTTTGCATTGTCGTAAAGCTACATGAAATTTTCTGCTCAAAAATAAAGATTTCTCTTTTTACAGAAAACAAAACTGATTGAACCTCGCTATTGTGATTTAGTTATAGTTATGGTAAATCACGTAAGCAATACATTTCTGTAGATTGTAAAAAATAGGGATGATGAATTATAAATTACCTGTATTCAACGCTATTTTTGTTGCAAAAACTTTCTTTCTTAGTTTTTTTTTAGTAATTGATTGTGCTTTAAATGTAACTTAAACAATTTAGTTATTTGCAATCATGTACCATTGCAGAATTCGTAACATGTACTTAAATTCGCTTTTAATATATCTGTTGCTTTTACTTTTAAATGGAGTTTATAGAGTTTAATACTTCTACGAATACTATTCAAAACTACAAGTATAAAAATTAATATAAATAATACTACCTCTAACATCATCACCTCTAATAGTTAAGTGATCCATATATACTACAGTAAACTAATATATTTATGTTCAGTTAATTTAAAATTTATTATTTAGGTAATAATTACATGAATATACAAGTAAGGCTCTATCCCCCTGCAAGCTCTGCGCGCTACCTCCTCTTAATATTCGAGTAATTTATTTTTGTAGTTCTTATTGTAACCTCATTAGTTTTTAAGTTACTTATAATTCAAAATTTATATGTTAAAAATATTAATTCTATTTATGATAATGCTTTCAATTGAAATTTTCTTGTGTTGAATTCATATGAGGCGTTTCACGCGAAACGTCCAAGGCTCGCTGGGCGAGCGCTAAAAACCACTGTTTTTAGCTCATTTTCTTGGCCTTATTCCTATCCTTAAAAAATGTTGTAAATAGAATTTTTGAAGTATTTTTCAGTCAGCTTTTCGGTGGTGTAATGAGTTTTCGAAAAAAGTTTTATTTTCACTAAAAAAATACAAAACATGCTATATCTCAACAAAGGCATACTTCATATTTTTTTTGATAGGCTAGATGGTAAGCTGAGGTTTTTTTTACATTAAAAACGCCTTTTTGCACAGTATGCTCTTACTGAAAAATTCGAGTAAAACAATACCAAAAAGTAGACGCTCGGCTGTCTGAACGTGCGCCAAGGACCGGTGCTGTGCAACGCTCCGCTCAAGTTAACTGTAAATATTCTTAATTCAGAAATACTTTTTAAACCAATATTTTCTATTGTTTTTTAGTTGTAGATGAAATTTGAGGTGTAGGCTTTTTAGTTTTATTATTTTGTTTAGGAAAAAAATGATACTCGAAGCTTATAGATGTTTTTCTTTAATTCTTATATTTTATTATCAATTAAGTGACAGCGTTGAATTGCGAAGGATCTGGTATTAATTTTGCTTCATTAAATCGAGATTTTAGTTTATTTCTACATTTTTCATACAACTCTTTACTTAATTAAAAAACTTTTGTTTTTTTTTAACAACTCTTTGCCCAGTCGTTTAATTTTTCTGCTACTAAAATTTGGTTATAAGACAAAATTTAAGAACTTGCACGTTTTGTATCTCTCTTCAAGTTAGCTTCAATACCGTCATTCGCTCCCTTTCCATGAGCAGTAGCAAAAAAATACCAATCACAATCAATTTAAAAATTTTTTTTGTGGAATAGTATGTTTCTAAAATTGCTCTGATTTTTGAAATGTTAACTGACCCCACCAGTTATTTAAAAAATTCTCTTTACTATTAACTTGGACTTCAAATAATTTATTATACCTTTTTGAGACTCATATACAGCAATTTTATCATGATTTAGGTTATTGGAAATAACAGCAATACTTATGTGTTTGAACTAATATTTTTCTTTAAGATAAACTACAACTGTAAAAATGGAAGCATGGTTCCAATGAAAAGATTGAGTTGAATTCTGTAACAAAAGCATAATTTTTACGAAAAATCGCAAATTACAATAAATTCTCTACCTTTACGATCTTTTTTCTGGCGACTAATGAAAAGTGATTACTTTGCAGCAAAATAATTATTAGTTTTGAGTTTAAAAAATTTTTCCCCTCATAAGTCAACGAAATCATAAGAATTCAAAGTTTGTGTAGCAGTGGTACATGGGTCTGTTCAAAACCACGATTTACATTTGGTTTCAAAAATATTTTTAGTTACTACCTACTACTAATTCAATAAAGACGTGGTAGTTTTTAAAAGGCAGTTCAGTATTCTGCATTAAATGTTTCATATCTATAGCTTCCAGAATTAGATTAACAATTTCATGTTGTAAACATACGCATACACTATGTCTACCGTTAGTTCTAGCTAAATTCTTGAAATAGCTCTCTCTGAGGAGGCTATGCAGGATTTGACGACGATTCTTGTTTCAGCTATGAAATAATCTTTGGCTGGTGCAACTGCTTCAAGTTGGTTTACGCCAAAGAAGGCGCAGCCCTTCCTCCACGAGAAAAAGTGCCACCACTTTCGTGCAGAGAATATCAATCTTTGGAAGAAACAACTGTTAAAGAGTATTTCGAACGCTTCAAACGTGGGCTCCAGCTAAGCGATGTCTAAGCAAATCTATATGCCGATTACGCATTAGTATACATGGGAGTTGAATTGAATAATGCCTTGAAGTGTTTGATCACTCCTGAGACACCTGCTGAATTAACTTTTATAGAAATAAAGAAAATACTGTTCTACCATTTTGATTCCAAGAAAAACAAATATGCAGTAGGTGTCAAGTTCCGGCAGATGAAACAGTTTAATGGTGAAACAGTGGCTAATTTTGTACTTCGCTTACGGCAGGGAGAAATCCATTGCAATTAATGGGACGTATTTAGATTGCATACTTATTTAACAGTGTCTACATGGGCTTGAAAATAAAAATTTTTGTGATAAAATCATCGCAAAAGAACCAGTTACATGTAAAGCAGCACATGAAGTTGCACACGCACTTGAAATGACACGCCAGACTTCGGACACCATGAAAACTAACGATCAATCGACAAGGATAGATTCGGCTCATGCACTCATAACCACTCCATTACCGACAAAGCAACAGAAGCCGCAGTTTAACCGTCGCGCTGGCTCATGCGGGAAAGTGCCAGCGATGTCCAATGCTACGTTCAATACTTCCCATCACGCTTCATATGATACGCCATGCAAGTCGAACCAAAACGAATCTTACGAGTATTTTAAGCTAACTTGCCATGGGTGTGGAGCCCTGCAAATGCGCCGTAAGTGTCCTTACCGGGGATCAAAGTGTCATAGCGGTAAGAAAAAAAAGACGCTCAGCCTACGTCTGCAAGACAAAAAAAACACGATACTTTCAAATGATGACTATGAGGAGGAGGAATATGTTTAATCAACAGAGCCTGTAAGAGACTTCACAGATACCTACACGCATCTGACGGTTGATAAGGACTTTGGTCACGCTTTCACATTGAAAACATTAAATACAACCGAATACACAACGCATGAATTGATTTGACCAAAAAAGGCAGTTTAAGAGCAGCTAATACTTCGCAGCAACAGAGATAAAATTTTTAGGCCACAAGATCGACAAACACGGAATCCAGAAATCCGATGGACACATCAAGGCAATTCGTGACGCACGCAAGCCATCATCACGGGAAGAACTGCAATGGTTTTTGGGTAAAGCCACGTATTACAATTCTTTTATCCCAGAGTCGGCTACCAAAGTCCGTCCGTTAAAAAACTTGCTCCTCGCTAAATTTTTCACATGTTAAACTGCTGCTGTATAGGCTTACACATCTATAAAAAACGTCCTAATGTCGCTGAAAGTCCTAATACCATACGATACATCATTACCCTTATTACTGACCATAAGTGCCAGAAAAACAAGACTAGCGGCAGTCCTGTCTCACTGACTCGCCAGTGGAGAGGAACGACTGATTGCCTACGTAAGTCGCACAATGTCTGCAACGGAACAGTAGTATCCTCAGATTAACAACGAAGCCCTTGCCATCGTCTGGGCTGTGCAAAAATTTTTGCACTACTTGTATGCACAACACTTCACCCTTATAACAGATCACAAACCCTTGACGCAAATTTTACACCCACGAAAGTCTCTACCCGTACCTCGCATTAGTTGCATGGCCTACTATGCTGACTATTTCACACACNGTTTCATATCTATAGCTTCCAGAATTAGATTAACAATTTCATGTTGTAAACATACGCATACACTATGTCTACCGTTAGTTCTAGCTAAATTCTTGAAATAGCTCTCTCTGAGGAGGCTATGCAGGATTTGACGACGATTCTTGTTTCAGCTATGAAATAATCTTTGGCTGGTGCAACTGCTTCAAGTTGGTTTACGCCAAAGAAGGCGCAGCCCTTCCTCCACGAGAAAAAGTGCCACCACTTTCGTGCAGAGAATATCAATCTTTGGAAGAAACAACTGTTAAAGAGTATTTCGAACGCTTCAAACGTGGGCTCCAGCTAAGCGATGTCTAAGCAAATCTATATGCCGATTACGCATTAGTATACATGGGAGTTGAATTGAATAATGCCTTGAAGTGTTTGATCACTCCTGAGACACCTGCTGAATTAACTTTTATAGAAATAAAGAAAATACTGTTCTACCATTTTGATTCCAAGAAAAACAAATATGCAGTAGGTGTCAAGTTCCGGCAGATGAAACAGTTTAATGGTGAAACAGTGGCTAATTTTGTACTTCGCTTACGGCAGGGAGAAATCCATTGCAATTAATGGGACGTATTTAGATTGCATACTTATTTAACAGTGTCTACATGGGCTTGAAAATAAAAATTTTTGTGATAAAATCATCGCAAAAGAACCAGTTACATGTAAAGCAGCACATGAAGTTGCACACGCACTTGAAATGACACGCCAGACTTCGGACACCATGAAAACTAACGATCAATCGACAAGGATAGATTCGGCTCATGCACTCATAACCACTCCATTACCGACAAAGCAACAGAAGCCGCAGTTTAACCGTCGCGCTGGCTCATGCGGGAAAGTGCCAGCGATGTCCAATGCTACGTTCAATACTTCCCATCACGCTTCATATGATACGCCATGCAAGTCGAACCAAAACGAATCTTACGAGTATTTTAAGCTAACTTGCCATGGGTGTGGAGCCCTGCAAATGCGCCGTAAGTGTCCTTACCGGGGATCAAAGTGTCATAGCGGTAAGAAAAAAAAGACGCTCAGCCTACGTCTGCAAGACAAAAAAAACACGATACTTTCAAATGATGACTATGAGGAGGAGGAATATGTTTAATCAACAGAGCCTGTAAGAGACTTCACAGATACCTACACGCATCTGACGGTTGATAAGGACTTTGGTCACGCTTTCACATTGAAAACATTAAATACAACCGAATACACAACGCATGAATTGATTTGACCAAAAAAGGCAGTTTAAGAGCAGCTAATACTTCGCAGCAACAGAGATAAAATTTTTAGGCCACAAGATCGACAAACACGGAATCCAGAAATCCGATGGACACATCAAGGCAATTCGTGACGCACGCAAGCCATCATCACGGGAAGAACTGCAATGGTTTTTGGGTAAAGCCACGTATTACAATTCTTTTATCCCAGAGTCGGCTACCAAAGTCCGTCCGTTAAAAAACTTGCTCCTCGCTAAATTTTTCACATGTTAAACTGCTGCTG
Organism: Copidosoma floridanum; assembly: GCF_000648655.2. Next base: position 75,111 of record NW_019379615.1, on the reverse strand, counting down.
TATAGGCTTACACATCTATAAAAAACGTCCTAATGTCGCTGAAAGTCCTAATACCATACGATACATCATTACCCTTATTACTGACCATAAGTGCCAGAAAAACAAGACTAGCGGCAGTCCTGTCTCACTGACTCGCCAGTGGAGAGGAACGACTGATTGCCTACGTAAGTCGCACAATGTCTGCAACGGAACAGTAGTATCCTCAGATTAACAACGAAGCCCTTGCCATCGTCTGGGCTGTGCAAAAATTTTTGCACTACTTGTATGCACAACACTTCACCCTTATAACAGATCACAAACCCTTGACGCAAATTTTACACCCACGAAAGTCTCTACCCGTACCTCGCATTAGTTGCATGGCCTACTATGCTGACTATTTCACACACTTTGATTACGACGTCGTTTTCAAAAAAACAAATGCAAACATAAACACCAATTACTGTTCTCGTCTATTTCTACCAACAAGAGCAGATATAGTATGCAAAATTTCTCAAGGAGACGAAGAGACTGAGGATGGAGACAACTTTGACCAATTCATTTTGTCTCAGGTACAACAACTCCCTATCGCTCAAGAAACCCGGTTGGATCTAGAGTTAAGTGAAATTGTTCAAATTCTTGGGACTAAAAAAACCAAGCCTGGATCTCGGGACCAAAAGTAAAACTTCCAACTCAAATGTTATTAAACTCGGTACAACAGAAACTGAGAAAATAAGATTATACCTAGTTTCAATAGGTCCTTAAAAACTCAATATTAAAAAAGTAAAAATATTATTATCACTATTGTAACACTCGCGTGCATAAAATACGTATACTTATACATACTGCCCCCGAAAAAAGGTAATTACTATTCGTTTATTTAATATGACATCATATATGTACAATTAATTCCTGTTGGAAGCATTGTCTGCTGTACTTAAATTTTTTTTTTAATTTTAACTGCCATAAAAGTAAAATAATCCACTCTATCTTATTAAAATTAAGAAAAACAATAGACGTATAGCTATTTTCCATAATAAAGTTGTAATTTTTCATTTATTTTTCGTTTTCTATAATTATTGATACTATAAAACTGAAATTTACCCTTACTTATCACTAATTTCTACTAATCTCAAAGTTAATAATCAGAATATAGGTTCTGGTCACGTGACAATTAATTGTATAATACATAACAGAGAATTAAAAATAAATTTATCTAAAGCTAGGATATGTAGGATGTAGCTTTGCCTTTAAGATATGACTTATTTTTTTATAGTTAATACACTTGCTTGTATAAATCGTAACATATTTTTGCACTTCAATAATTGCACCTCAATCAGCTTGAGCGATCGCAATGGTTTAGTCATGACGTGAAAATAAACATAGCTATATTGTATGTACACACACCCACACGCACATATCTATATATATATATATATATGCACTAGTGGGGCTTCGCCCCCCTGCGCACTCCACGTGCCATCCCCTACTGTTGTAACTTAAAAGGAGAGTTTTTAAATTTCATCTGTTAGTGGGAAGAGGTTGGTGCTCAGAATTTCGTAAGAAAGAAGAGTTTTTGATTTATATTGTTAGGCATTAGTTATATATTTATCAGTATACTTCCACACCACCCAGAAGGTACTATTGTGGTACGTTAAAAGCTTTTTTTAGAACTCTCCATTATGTTGAGAGAAAAAAGGTATACATTATTTTTTTAATGATTAAATTCTAAAACAACGAAAAGTTTTTATCACTTTAATCACACATAAATTATTTAAATTTTATGTAAAATTTATTTTGTATTATTTTTGTTACTATTATGCATTCTACATTTTATTAATTGATACAAGTGGTTAGAAAGAATTTTTTTTTCAGATTCAATGACAAATATGAAAATAATTACTTCACAGGGTTCCACACTGTGAATTGGAAAAATCATTTGTACTTTGTAGTATTAAAATTTATTTTAAAATCAAACTAAATATTTTAGAAATTTTTTAAAATGAATAATATATAAGTTAGTGATACTG
>NW_019379615.1:919-21134 GCF_000648655.2 Copidosoma floridanum | reverse complement strand
AATCCTTTTTTGGAGTCATTGAAGCCTCATCCCAAACAATTAAATAAACTTTTTTTATTTCTTTTTATCTGTCTCGAATTCTCAAAAGGAACTCTCTATATTATTGAGATTTGAAGGAAGTCTAAAAGTTCTATAACTTGTCATCCCCTAAGCAACATTGATGCTTTGCCAGTCCATGCCATTGACATAATTTTTTGTTTTTAGAGATAAAAAAATAAATTAACGTTCTATATGAATCAGTTTTTTCGAACCTTCCAGGGTCATCTATTAAGAAAATATTATTTTTTTGTTTGCAAATAATATAAAATATTTTTTTTTTGTCATTATCTAAATTTTTTACATCGAGTTAAGCATTTCTATACTGAAACGTACTTCTTTATCTATATCATCTTTTTTATTTTCAATTTTTTTGGTGTGAGTAAATTAAAGCAATTACATGATTTATTTTCTCATTCTAAAATTTGGTCAATGCGTAAAAGAGCTTAATTATCTTTAGTATCAGGTAAATCATCCTCAAAAAACTTTTTGTATCTATTCCACATTATATCAGCTTTAACGTTTTCTGAAATTAAATGCTAAGCAAAAAATTATTTTAGTTGATATGGAAGCATAGTAGCAATTGCTTCTTAAAAAATGTCATATACTTTTTCATCACCGTTCATTGGAATTGGAGTATCTTCGAAAGTTTCGTATGTTATTCCTTTACACATTCTAATATCTCTGGCTGATGTTGAACCAGTTTCTTTGTTTAAGACAAGTTTAACAAAAAATCTTTTATGATCTTTCAGAGATACAATGTTTAATCTTTCTATTCCAGTAATATAATAGCTTTAATATTTAACATGAAACATTTGGTTTATTTTATTATCAATAATATTCTAAATCGCAGTTGTACAATTAAATTTTGATTTATTAATTAACAAAATTCAACTACAACAATAATTATTTTTTAACCTGTTTACGTCGAAGGAATAGGTAATAGAGAAACGGTTCTTTAAATTGGAATAATAAATTTTATATAGAAATGTACACATAAATTGTCAATATATTTAAAAAATGTATAAATTAATAATATACAGAAAACAAGTATTTATATACATATATTGTTAAATACTTTCATAATTCAAAGTTAGTTATAGGTAGTTATCTCTCTTGGTGGTTATGATACAGCTGAATTGAGTAGATTATTTACTAAATCCTTTTAAATTAGGTAATACTTTTACCGTTATTATTATTTAATTATTATGAAACGTTTTAATTTTTATATGTGGTTGTATCATTTCATGTATGTACATGTAAGGAATAACGAATGTTACATTGTTTCAAAATAATATTAGCACAAAAAAAGTTGAATGCACATAGAACTTTATACTTATTAGTGAATTAAAACAATTTGATGATAATCATACTACGATTTTTGTATGTTATTTATTATTATTAATACATAATTGAACATAAATTTTAAACTTCGTCAATATGTATATCAAGTCCATCTGTTTGTCTCCTTCGCTTCCTAGGTGGTGTGGAAAAATAGATAAACATAATTATTTTGAAAACCAAGTACAATTAAATATATTAAAATTACAAATAATTTTACTTAAAAGTTTGTAAGAGGACAAAAACAATGGTGTGAGGGTCTGTGGGGAGACAAGAAAGATGGTGCGGGGCTGTGGGGGTTTTAGAAAAAAGTTAAAAGTACAAAATTAGCGGTATAAACAGTCGAATTTCAGCTTATATGTAGTGGGACGTGGGAGGGAGGCTGTTCGTGGGATATGTGGAATGCCCCACACAGATCACTATATAATATAGGGATAAATTATAACTATATACATATTTCCCTATATTATATAGTTGTTTTGTGTAGGGCAGTCACAATTCCCTTAACGCCCCCCACAGCTTGACCCACAAGAAAGTTTGTAATAAACAGCCCCCCACAAAATAAGGTAAAATTCGATTTTTTTATACGTGATTTTGACATATTTAAAAGATGCTAGCCTTCCTACGTTCAGCAGCCCCCCACAGATTTTTTTTGGCCCTCCACAGCCCCCTAGAGCCCCTTGGACTGTTTTAACGTGTCAAGCATAAGAACAAAATGTATGCACCTAATTGTTCTAAGCATATTATAATAACGTAATATAGCTTGTATCACTTTACTAGGATTGCTTGCATGTCGATGCACTTTGCAAATTTAATTACACCTACACCTTTATTAAGAGAGGTGTAATGTTGCAAAAATATACACCTATAGGTTAGGTGTAGTTGTAGTTTGTATTTATAAGAATACACCCAGATCAAAACTAAAGACTTGACAACGGAATACAATATTCAACAAAGTTATTATTGTGTCAATAAACTTATAATAGAATTACTGTTGACAGTGGAAGAATAATATATAAATGATCTATGTAAAACGACATCCAAACAAATTACCTTCTAGACTTCTTATGTCATAAATAAATGTTAGCAGTATGGATGTATGGGTATGTGATCGGGCAATAAAATGTACAACACTGTCGATTTTATTATAAAACACGGACACGTTTATTCTCATTATCTTCAGTGTATGCTATCTTTAGTCTTTACAATCAAGGATATAATTGTAAGCTGAACTAAAATAGAGCAAGATCAAATCAAAAGGAAAATACGAAAAGCAGGGAGTGCGTATCGACAGACTGACTGACCGCGCGAGAGTGAGTAAACTATATGTATTAGATGCTGAAGTGCAGCATCACGGCGTCTCGTCTTCTTGCTATTGCGCATGCGTTAGAATTCAGTTACGAGCGCCAAATATACATCTAACAATAAACAACTCCAATTAGAGTCATCGATTGTTAAAAAATAAACATAAATTAGTATGTGTATATCATAACGTGCCACGCATCGTTATCAGTCTATTTTTTCAGGCTGCCCATGAGGCAAATAGACACACTTTACACCTAAAAAATGTTTATGCAACAAATTCTGTCAATTATTAGTTAAACGTGTAAGTTATCTTAACTTATCAAATTAAATTTGTATACGTAGAATATATACGAACGTATTCACATTCACGAACTGTAAAATTTAACAGTTTTTACCTAATTAATGTAAAGTGTAGACCAGGTTATACTTTTTTATTGTTTGTTTTATTTTAGTACAATTTAGTTTTCAATGATCAAAACATGTATTATTATGACGTAATAAAAGTAAATGCATCATCTAAAAACTTACATAATAACATTAATAATTTGAACTGTTAAAGTTTGCCAAATAGAGAAGGATTTTCCACTGAAATTTTTAGAAAATAATACATTTCTTATTGTTGAATATATATGTAAAGAATTTCCTTCTTTCAACTTTTTCAAAAGTGAACAGCAATAAGCATTCATAAGATTGTTATTACTGTTATTTAAAAAGAATCCCTGTATGTCCTTTACTAATTCCTTGGATTTATACGTAGTGAAAACGATTGAATTGAATAGTGAACAAAAAAAACATGCACAAAATTTTTGCAACACTATAATTATACTACTTCGAAACTTTTTTACATAATTTTATACTATTAAATAATTTAATTAAAAATTTATTCGTTAACCATTGTTTTTAGTGCGTTTAATAAAAATAAATATAAAATCAAACTTTTGTTAGAAGTAAATAACTTAGTGCACAATTTTTGTCGTAAACGAACATTATAATATTTTTATTTTTTAACACGGAAAATTAATTTACGTTGACTAATTAAGATTTTTTAATTCTAAACTGTAATGATCAATTATTATTTTTGAATTTGATACACTCAGTTAATTTACTTAACAAAACTGTGCTATTTTAAAATTATAATCTGAAACTGTACGTCACGCCAGGGCGCATTGTAATACTTAGCTTGTTGCTCTTGGGCTCATCTTGCAACCTCGTAGGCTTCTTTGTGCAGGAGTGGCAGACGTGTCATTTGATCTTTCCACTCATCGATGGCTTGCCGACCGGGAGAATTTATCGCCGTGTTGTCTGCTTGCTGCTTCAAGGCGTTTGGAGCGAGTGGCTCGTGGCCGTGGTTAAGCATAGCTGGGCTTGAGCCTTTGGATTGGCGTTTGCTCGTTTTGTAGGCAAATACGAGCTGTGCAAGCTTTTTGTCGCAGGTATGGTTGTCTTTTTCGATGAAAAACTTAATCATTGTCTTGAAGACCCTGTTGACTCGTTCCACTGTGTTTACCTGGGGGTGGTATGCGGGCTAATAACAGTGTGCAATATTCCGTTTCTGCAAGTAGTCATTCAGGTGGTTTTTAAACTTGGTCCCATTATCAATGAGGAGTTCCAGAGGTGCGCTGAATCGCCAAGTAATCTTTTCTTCAAAGGCGCTTAGGACAGCCTTCGCATTGGCTTTTCACAGGGGTACACACTCGGTTAACCTAGTGAACAGAACTTCAAAAATCAAAATATACTCGTTTTCATGCGGACTGCACGGCAATGGACCTATGATGTTGGCTGCGACGATTTTTCACTAGCCAGAAATTATTGGTCTGCCTATCAGCCGGGCTGACAGCTTTTGTTTCACTTTAAGCTGCTGGCAGACCCGGCACTTTCTCACAGCTGTGCTTTGGTAATATTTAGGCCAGTATTAGTGTTAGGCCAGGCGTGCGAAGGTCTTCTCGTGACCAAGGTGGCTCGCTGTCGGCTTGTCATGGCACTCCTTTAACACTTCTTTTCTCCCCTCGGGTACGATAAACTTCCACGCATCTGAGCTGCCCAGCGTATCATCGATTTTGGGATCGGGGTGGTACATGTAGAGTTCTCCTCCGATGATTTTCCAGCGCAGAAAATCGGTAGGGGAGTGACTAACTTTCTGTAACCAGGAGCTGTACCAGACGTCTTTCGTGGTATTCGTAAGACCTGGTATCTGGTACCAGGAAGCCATTCCTGAAAAGTGACGTAGCTGCTTTAGGTTCTGGGGCGCTGGATAGGCCACGATCGACTCAATCTTCGTTGGATCAGGGCGAAGGTCTTCACGGTTTACAAGGATTCCAAGGTAGTGAACCTCCTCGCAACAGAACTCACTCTTCTCCTTATTGATCGTAAGTCCCGCGGCTTTTATACTCGTAAGTACGTATTCGAGCCACTTCAAGTGCTCCTCGAAAGTCTCGGTGACAATAATAATGTTGTGTAAACGGTATTTGATGATACGTGCTACTTAAAACCAGTGTGGAGATAAATCGAGCTTTGCGAAGCTTACGGAGAATGGTCTCCATATACGGCAAGAGGTATGCGTCCGATGCTGAAACAGCATTTACCTTCCTATAGTCGACACTGAAGCAATAATTGCCTTTTGACTTTTTTATCATCACGACTTGGCTTGACCAGCTACGGTCTGACGGCTCTATCACTGTTTTTAAGCATTTCATCCAGCTGCTAGCACATCACCTTTTGTAATTTTTCTGACACCGGGTAATAATACTGTTTAAGAGGCTTTTTTGTGGTCAGCCCAATATCGTGCTCAATCCACGAAGTACAGCCAAGAGGTGCTTCATCGCTTGTTAAGCTGTTGACTAGCCGGTAGACTCGCTCTTTATCCAAAGGCGTCACGTTGGCGAGACCGATTGAAGCCAGTTGAATTTTACTCCGTGATTCAACTGCTACGATTTCAAGGTCAAACTTCTCTTCCCCTCGAAAAAGTGGACCTGCATATGCATCGAATACTACCCGGAAAGCTCTCATAAAGTTAATGCCTAGGTAGCAATCGTCCTTCATATCGGGTAAGATCACAACTTCGATATCCCTCGTTTGCCCTGCAAACTTTATTGGGAGGACTAACCTGCACATCGAGCTACACTAATACCCGCAAGATCAGCTCTCTGTCTGTTACTGGGGCTCAGGACCCGGCCGCATGCGCTGGCTGACTGCAAGCCTATCTTGCCTATCACTGTTTGCTTCGCACCGCTGTCTACAAGGGATCAAAATTTGTATCCCTGCAGCATTAGTCGAAGCCAGCACCGGCCCTTTTCTTTCTAATCTCGCTCTGGAACCTTCTTCTGGTGCACCTTAGGAGGGGGGGGGGTGCAATAAACGCTTGCAAACGAGGCTTGTGAACTCGGGGGGCGCGTAATTCCCTCGCTTACGTTCCCTGGTTGGCGTTTCCCGTATTGTGGGGACAATCCAGAAAAAGGTGTTCCATAGATTGACAGCCACAGCACCTTGGTTTACCTGGCGTGCACTCGACTGCAGTAGCGCCACGCCCTTGGCGCTTTGACTTTTCACCGTCTTTATCTTCTTCTTTTTCTCGTTGCGTTGATTTCCGCTGTTCTACTTTCTCGTCCTCTTGGTCATCGTTGCTCCGGCTGGCGTTAGTTTTTTTCTGCTTTGCCTGGATGAGTTGCTGGAGCAATTTTTCATTGGTGCGTCTGCTTGCTTCTTGTTCGATGAGTAATTTCGGGAGCAAGCTTATTAGCGTTGGGCTGCTGGCTATTTTCTTCGCATCTACTACGCCGATTTTCGGGGGTGTCTTCGATTTTTTTACCACTGGAACTATTTTTGGATAGGCCAACTCTGGTAACGTAAAATACTCTGGTGCTGGAGGTTCTTGAAAGATTTCTTTGACCTGTAATAGCCGTTTGGTCTCTACGGCTTGAGTTTGCAGGTCCCATGAGTCACACACTTCATGCCGTTTAACACAGAGCTATAGTTCTGGTCTCATATTGGTAATAAGCAGATCGATTTCTGCTGCTGCATCCATCGGCGGGTCTAATCGACGCAACATGGCTGTAAGTTGCGTAAGAAAGCCCCGTACTGGCTCGCTGTCGTCTGCGCATCAGCGTATCTTGTTTCAGCTTGTGCTGCAGGCCTTTGCTAATGTCGAACCACTTTCTTGCTGTGGTCACGAACTCTACCCAAGCTTTTTATCTCCATTTCTTACTGCGAAACGAGAGGAGCGCATTTTTGCTTAGAAGCGCGGGTACTGCTCGAAGCATCTCATCATCTAAAAGGTTAAGAAACTCTCATTATTCCTGTACTTTTGTATAAAAGCCGTCAAAACTCTTGTTTCCTTCCCCTGTGAACTTGTGGTCCCACTTTAGCACTACTTGGCCCAGCTCGCTAATTTTTTCTTTGATGTTGAAGCTGCTGATCGCTTGAGAATTACTTTCAGTAGTCTCCCTCCCCTCGATACTGAAAGACAGTCCGAAGCTAATGGAGTGAAGCGGCCAGAAGACCTGTGCTTTTCGATATCCGCTGTCTCATGATCGAAATCCACGCTATTAAAATAATTCTGTGTGAAGCTATCCTGGAACTGTACTTTATTGCTTTCGCCATATGTGATGTGCGCTTGATTTGCTGCTAATATCGACGAATTTCAGGAAGGCCTATTGCTACTCATCACCTCTTTGTACCTTCTTATTTCTCTTTCATGGTAGTCCTGAACGAGATGTAGATCGTCAATTTGCTTTTTCATCTGTAGAATTTCGTTGGCAATTCTGTGGGCACATCAAACAGTTTCACAAGCGCTGGCTGCTTTCTCGTCATGTTATGGGGAATATACTCTCCAGATAACCAGCGTGCCAGTTTGGTGGCTTTATCGATCCACGAGCCGTTTGAGCGCAGTTCTAAACTATTCCTTATTCTTTCGCAAGTTGGTCGACTTGCGACATCTAGGCAATAATTTTCTATGATCTCTTCGTCATGCGGCCCGTCGTCACTTATATTCCTGTAGAACGGCAGTGCAACAAATATATATGTATGTATAAATTGGACGTGTAGCTGAGTGTAACTCACGCTGGGAAGAGAAGAGAATTGGGGAGTTACAATTAGAGCTGACTCTACGCTTAAACGTTAGTTAAACTTAATTCAAAGCTCTTTTAAGCTGCATAGCTTGTCGTAAAAAAAAACAAAAGATCTCAAAAAAAAAAAAAATGTTAAAAATCAATTTTTTAATCATTAAATAGAAATTTAATCAGAACTTTATGCTCGACAACTGTAACTCCTTACTTGTGTAGAGTGTATGTAGTACAAGAACAGATAAGTACAATCGTGTTTTTGTGTACCTGTCCACACACAGCTACTCGTCTCCGCTTTTACGCACACGGTTGACAAGACGTTCGGCCAAGCGTAATGTTGCTTAAAGCCGAAAATCGAGCTTGTACGCTTTGACTTGGGCTTTATCGACAAATCGGATGTACTATAATTTTAAAATTCTAACTTGTTATTAGATGAACATACGTAATGAAAGATAACTTCAAGAAATGTGATCTATAAAAAAATCAGTATAATCTATTACTATGAAAAGCCCAAGCCGAGGAACTGTATACGGACTATGTACGTTCACAATACATGTTAGCCCTCGTTGACTGACAACAACGGGGCAAGCGCTCGTGCCTTCAGGGACCCATCGTATCTCTCTCGCCAAGCGCAAATGTAAACATGTGCAACATTAAAAAGTCCAAATCGCGCACATACTACACTTAACTATATTAAATCAAGTAGCATGATAAAATAAAATGCTGACTTACGTAAACATCACCCAGGTAGTGTTAGGCCTCTGCCGAGAACCTAAGGCATACCACAAGGTCGGACGCCAGTTGTAATGGGGTGTTAGTATTCGCTTACGGCTCTGATAGCCACTAATTAATGCTAGGAACGCTCTGACTAGGACCATGCTTTCCAGATACTCATGGAGATACACTCACATTACAACGTGGACAGTGAGTCTGCTTTTCCTTGTTCTGGTCTGCGTGCTAAAGGGCCAGCTCAGCTCTGCATTAACTCAGGATGCTTACGCGCTGGTATGTACGCGTGAGCCCGTGGAGGCGGCTGGATAAGGCCGGTACTTAGCTTACAACTCCCCTTTGTACATCGTGATCTTTGAATAAAGTCTGTAAATAAAGAATAGCCGAAAGGGCTTCATGCAGAAACAGGCTTGTGCAAAGCAGAACACAAACATTGGATAATCTTAAGCACTGAATCTCTATTAGTTGCACTGATACAAAAGCATACGTGTGTGTATGAGTGTGTGTATTTCGCTCGATCGCGCTAACTGCAAGGCACGTTTAGCCGGGGAAAAGCTTTCCTCTCAGAGCCGATGGCACACGATGATTCTAACGGGCACAGAGAGAGAGAGAGTTCACGCGGCTAATATGCTTTTTTATGCACGCACTAAGCTTACCGGACTTTTCGTATCATCGAGTTTACGCTTGTTGGCACAGCAGATGGTCTCTCGACAAGAATTCTCAGCCTGGTATCTCTCTGGCAAGTCGCTTGTTTGCAAGCGTAAGATGTCAGAAGCTGACAAGACGATGCCGAGGCTGTCCCTTGGTAACTTAGTATGCTTTGTGGGCAAGAGACGCACGTGTGTACTCTACCTATACCCAATCTCTTCTGACCTAATGGCCAAGACCGTCTCCTGCTAATACTTTTATCAAGACGCTCGTCTCTCCTTCCTCTCTCTCTCTCTTGCACGCATTATGACGCCCCCCCCCTCTCTCCGGCCTTTCTTCCTCGCGCAGTCTAGTTGAATGTAAACAATGCTCAACTATTAACTGCCTGTTACAATACACACACGCATGTGTATATATACGTATATATTCTTTTACGATCAATTAATCATAATCTTTTACGTTGGCTTTGAGATAGGAGCTGTAGTGAGTATATGAAATATGATTATTCTATGTACAAAAGAAAAAAATGAGCTTAAGCATAGTATTAAAGATATTTTTGCAATAAATGTTGTTATTTAGTGTAAACCAATTCTATTTTTTGTTGATTTGCTCCTCATTTTACATAGATATTTATGAGTGCACATTGTCATTTGATATTCATTCAAAATAGTTCCATCTGTATTCTGTGAGAAGTAAGCAAATATATCGAACACTACTATAATAATTAATAATCATTCACATGCTATTAAAATTTAACATTAATTTTTTCAATGGACTATATTGTAATGCTGTTTTTAATGCATTTTTTCTTGAAAATTTTATTTCTCAATGTTCACAAATTTTAATGTGCTCCGTGTTATGTATATTTAAATGACGCTGTAAATGTGTTGCTCTTGTAAATTTTCGGTCACAGATGGAACAACATACAGTTTTACCGTCCGTATATTTTTTAACTTGGCGTACATAATTATTACTTTTTTTTCAATACTTATACAACTATATTTTATACACTACATTTAAGAAATTCGTTGCGTGTCTTTTTTGACGAATTTTCAACTTTTCCGTAGTTCCATAAACATATGAGCAATATTCACACTTAAGTTAGCTCATTGACCTGAAATTATTAAATAAACTGCTGGAGTTTTGAATTTTTTCTGCTCAATACTTCACATTATTAGAAAAAATTTTTCATAATCAATCTCATTACAGAAAGCGCCCCTGTATTGTGCACTATGAAAAATTCAGGCACATAGTTGTGTGATGTTATTTATCAAAAAAATTACGCACCAAGAACTTTGTTCTTACTAATAAAATTTACTTTGTTACTATACTTATAGACATGAAAGATTAATTATCATGTTTTTTCATGTATATTGTTAGTATACATAAAGTCCATCTATTCGCTTCCTAGGTGGTGTGGAAAAATAGATAAACAAACTTTGAATTCTCAAAGAAATTTTCTAACATAATAAATAATTAATTTCGAAATGCTAATTTTTTTTTAAAAAGTATATGCAAATTTTCTAAATAAAAAATAGGGCCTTTATTCATATTATATAATTAATTGTAAAAAACATTTTACGAAGACAATGGTAATGCACTGAAAAATAAGAAGAATCGTGGGGTTCGGGCGGTAGGCTCGATACAATATTGATGAGCTTAAAAACACATAGAAATAAGATAATATTTAATTGTAGATAAAGGAATAACGGTAAGAGGTCTTGTGGGGATTTGAGGGGGCATTCGGGAGTTATATGGCATGCACCGCACATTAAACTATGTAATATAGTTATTTTTAGAACTTTAGTTTACTTACATCAATTTTTTGTCATTGTTACTATATTAACAGATATTAGAGATTAATTATCATGAACTTTTATGTATATTGTTATTATATATTACGTACATCTATTTGCCTCTTGGGTGGTGTGAAAAAATATAAAAATAAGAAAGTAAGGCTTAAAGTCATATTATAGTCAACTTATAAAAAAAAATATTCGCAGACAAAGGAAGTGCATTGAAACAGTCGAAAAATCATGTGGATGGCAAAGGGGGGGTTGGGGTGCAATAAAAATTGTGTGGAGAGGCGTTGGGAACAGTGGGGGTGGCGAGGGCGGGGGAATGGGGGGCTGAACCCAGTATTAATTGGATTGAAATAATGGAACAGTAAGTTAAATTTTATTCTTAATTCGTGGAGAGGTAGTGGGGGCAGGCACAGTTGGGGGTATTTTGGTGTGTGGTGAAATCGAGATTTAAGTTTAATTTTACATTTTTCGTACGACTCTTTACTCAAATAAAAAACTTTTGTTTCCTTGCAATAATTCTTTTTCCAGTCGTACAAGCTCTCTGCTGTTAAAATTCGCTTATCAAAGGAAACTTAAAGACTTGCACGTCTTGCACCTCTCTTCAAGTTGGCTTTAATACCGTCACACGCTTCCTTTCCATGAGCAGCAGCAAGAAAATGCCATTCACAATCAGTTTTAAAATCTTTTTTGTGGAAAAGTGTGTTTCTAAAATCGCTCTTACTTTTAAAATGTCGACTGGCCCCATCAGTTATGTAAAAAATTATCTTTACTACAAACTTGGATTTCAAATAATTTATTATACCTTTTCGATACTCATATACAGCAATTGTATCATAATTTAGGTTATCGGAAAAAACATCAGTACTTATGTGTTAAAGCTTATTTTTTTCTTTATAATAAATTACAACTGCAAACATGGAAGCTTGTTTGTTGTTCCATTGAAAAGATTGGGTTAAATTCTGTATAAGAAACGCATAATTTTCCGAATAATCGAAAGTTACAATAAGTTCACCACTTTTCTAAGATCTTTTTTCAGTTGATTAATAAAAAGTGATTGTTTGTTGTATGAATAAATTAAAATATGCAAAGCAATTATAATGAATTCATAACTAAAATACGCTTTATGTATAGACGGTTCTTTGTATTCTACCTTAAAATCATATTAAAAATCAAAGATTCTTTTTTAATTACACAATACTATGTTAAGTGATAACGTATAAGCATGTACTTCATTGTTAATTAAATAATGAAATGTTACAAAACTAATAATATTATTAAATAATGAAATGTTACAAAACTAATAATATTATTAAATAATGAAATGTTACAAAACTAATAATATTAGTTAACTTAAGCGGTGCTCGGCGCGGCGCCGGCCTTTGGCGCGCGTTCAAACGGCTGAACGTCTACTCTTTGGTATTATTTTACTCGAATTTTTCAGTGAAAGCACTCCGCTCAAAAAGACGTTTTTAATGTAAAAAAAATTTTAGGTTTCCATCTTACCTATCCAAAAAAAAATTTAAAAATGCCTTTTTCGAGATGTAGCATGTTTTGTGTTTTTTTCAGTGAAAATAAAATTTTTTCGGAAAACTAACAACACCATCGGAAAGCTGACTGAAAAATTCATCGAAAATGCTATTTGAAACATTTTCTCAGGATAGGAAAAAGGCCGAGAAAATGAGCTGAAAACAGTGACTTCTAGCACTCGCTTGGCGGGCCTGGGAAGTTTTGCGTGAAATGCCTCATATATGTATATATTTTTCTGAGTTTCAGCTCCTTTATATAATTTAGTACTTCTGAGATGTCCATGCAGTATTAATATTCTAGCGGCTTAAATATTTCCTCACACATGCTTTACTTAGTTACGTGGTGTGTATATAAATATATATACATATATGTGTGTGTGTGTGTAAATATATACGCTTACGTATATAATTCTTTGTCTGAAAACATAATATATTTTACTATTTCTGTAAAACCAGTGATGTCAATAAATTGCATGGATAACAGCAAGGAGATGCAATTTTTTTTTTGTTTATCATTAACCTTGAAACTAGGATAATGTATTTTCTGATGTCAAATGTAAGCTGCAGATTTTTGATTACTAGGGTTTTATTATCAGGTTGATTTTCTGCTACTGTTAATTTTCTCTGTTAAACCGATGGCTTTGCCAAAAGTCACCTTTGTTTCTAAAATTGGTATACATCTTTGTTTTCTGCATATAATAACACGTCTTTGATACATCATCAACGTAACTTGTTGTTGAGAAGAAGAATGAGTAAATTTTATGTTCTTATTGTACTTTGATCTCCTATCGATGATTTCGGCGTGTTTTGTGTGATATTTGGGTTCATGATTCTCCAGTTCTCGAAAAAGTATTCGAACTCACGTGAAGGGATGGCTTCGAGTTAACTCATCGCATTATTCTCAACCGTTGTTTTGTCTTCAAATCGCTCTCCTTTAAGTGGTTTTTCTAATTTTGGAAACAGCCATAAGTCACAGGGGGCTATGTCGGGACTATACGGAGGTTGTTGCAGTAATGCGATACTCTGTTTAGTCAAAAACTATTACACAAGATTCGATTAATGCGCTGGTGCATTATCGTGGTAAAGGAGCCAGTCGCGACTTGATCAAAAGTTTGGGCGTTTTCTTCTCACTGCTTTACATAAATGTTTTAAAACTTCAACATAAAATTATATATTGATTGTCTAACCTGTTGGTGCATATTCGTGGTGCACAATACCTTCCTAATAAAAAAAAAGCAATTGACATTGACTTAAAATTGTTTCAACTTTGACGTGCTTTTTTTAATCTTGGCAATTCAGAGTGTTTCCAGTGAGAAGATTGTTGCTGTGTTTCAGGATCATAACCATAAACCCATGACTCATCACCAGTAATAACCTTTCCAAGCAAAGTATAATGATTATTGACCATTTCTAACTTGTCCTGTGCGATTGTTAAACGAAGCTGTTTTTGCTCTGTGCTGAGTAATTTTGATATGAACTTTACACACACGTGTGTCATTTGTAAATTTGAGGTTAAAATTTTCCAAATTATAGTTTTTGGTATTCCAAGGTCTTCTAAATCCTGCACAGTCATTCGACGATCTTGTTCTATCGCAAGACGTATCCGCTCAATATTATCCAATGTTGTTATCATACGATGGGTAAGTATTATGTGTAATCAGTCAAATTATTATACTTCGACCTCCTCTATCTAAATTGCGCTATCTATATTTTTTTATTTCATAGAAACGTCGTGCTTATATTTATTGTAAAAATCGCTGCTTTTCACTGCTTTGTAATTTTAATTGACAAAGTTTTTCGCAATCCAACGATTTTAACTATAAAAATAAGCGCGACGTTTCTTTAAAGTAAAAAAGTATAGGTAGTGCAATTTAGATGGAGGAGGTCAATGTATAATAATTTGACTGATTACACATTATCCAATGTTTCTGTCGTCGAAGGTCGGCCAGGAAGACGATCAGTATTAACAGAAGTACGGCCTTCTTTGAAACAATTAAACCACTCTTTCATCCGTGTTTTGCTCATACACTAAATCCCAAAAGCCTTCTGCATCATCTAAATAGTTTTAGTATTCGTTTTTCCGAGCTGAAAGCGAAATTTAAGCAAATTCGTTGATCTTGCTTTTCAGTCATTTTTAACAATCATGAAACATGAATTCTTTTTAGTCGTAAAATAATTTATTTTGGTTTTATTTTGACTTTTTAAAAGATAAGTGATAGAGTGGTCAAATCCCTTTTTTTCTTGACTTCATCCTACTCCAATACCGTAGTCAGATGCATCTGTTGTTAACCTAAATGATAAACTAAAGTTGGAAAATTGAAACGTTGACCCATGACATAAAAGGTCTTACAGTATTTTAAAACTTTTAGCTTGTACCTCGGTTTACCAAAGTATTTCTTCTTTTTTGAATAAATCTGACAGTGGCTTGGCTATTTCATAAAACGTCCATAGTATTTTGCCAACTCTAATAACTGTCTCCGTATTAGTTTTTAGTTGGTGGGATTCTCTAACGGCTTGTATAATTACGGATCTGGTTTAATTTTTTGTTCATTTACAGATTGCTTAAGGAATATTACTTCTTTTCTCAAGACCTTGACCTTTTATAGATAAAGAACTGTAATGATTGCTCTTGACCTATTAAAAATAAATTAATTTTTTTGATTATGATCTACTTATTCTATTGCATAGACTATGAAATCTTCTAGGTACGCTATCATTTGAACATTTTTTAGTCCTCTTGATATTGAAATTACTAACTGTTGGAAAATATCTAGTTATTAGGATATTCTCTCATTCAATTAAAATTATATCTCGTTCTTCTGAACTAAAAAAACCTCTACGCATGAGTGTCTTGAGTAATTAAATTCATTTAAACTTATTCTTATCTATAAAAATCTATCGGAACTTACTATCGGAATCGAATTCGGAGGTGATATACTCAGAGGAAAAAATTTTATTTTAGCCTTTATTGTCGTAATATTTTGTGCAGTGGTATCAATAGCAACAATATTACATTGGTAGTTTTAATTGCGCACTATTCCTTCATCGAAGTATACCATACCACTTTATATATTGATTTGCAATAAATAAACTTTAGTTAAACTAGTATTTATCATGTTTATAAGTACATTTCTTACCAAAGGCACAAAGTGCAACTACCGTTTTGCGCCGTCGGGTTACACTTCGCGCTCTTGTCATCACCTTAGGCCCACGGGTAGAAAAGTTTTTTTCCTCCCTCGGGTAGTTTTGGGAGGCTGGTACTTCCTCGGGCAAAAAAGCAGTTTTCCGGAACTCGTTCGAAAAGTCTCCTTTACGAACCTCGTTACGGACCTCGCCTTCGGCTCGGGCCGGAAACCTCTCGGTTCGCAAACAAAGACTTTTCAAACTCGTAGGAAAACTACTATTTCCACCCTCGGATGGTTTTGGGAGGCTGGTACTTCCTTGGGCAAAAAAGCAGTTTTCCGATACTCATTCGAAAAGTTTCCTTTACGAACCTCGTTACGGACCTCGCCTTCGGCTCTGGCCGCAAACCTCTCGGTTCGAAAACAAAGACTTTTCAAACTCGTAGGAAAACTACTATTGCGTCCTCCGGGCCCAAAGTACTTTTCTGTCTTAGAGCCCAAAGTGATTTAGTGGGCCCAAAGTGTGTCCACGGGCGCGAAATCACACTTTACGCTCTCGATTAGAATGGTACATTACGACACTAGGGCACAAAGTACAAATATGAGCACCCAAAGGTCGCGGGTGTTGTACGTTGGTACCCGAGTCGCGTATAATGTTTTTCTTACTAAGGGCGCGAAGTGCTATTTTACGGCCGTGGGCAAATTTTCTGCCTGTGGGCCCAAAGTAATAACAAGTGCGCAAAGTATGACCTGAGGGCAGAAAGTGGCAGTTGCACTTTGGGCCCATGGTGAGAAAAAACATTATACGCGACTCGGATACCAACCTACAACAACCTACTTTGTGCTCTAGTGACGTAATGTATCATGTTGACGTGTGTAGGCTTTAAAAGTTTATTTAGCTGACCCATCTTTATTATGTGGAAGCTGCAACAACAAGCTAGCTTATTTTGAGCTTGTTTGTGCATTTTTTTTATTTAATTATTAATATTAATAATCATTTCTATCTTTCTTGTTCAACACTAAGCGCCTTGATATTAGTAAGCTGACATTTTTAAGAATATTACCTTGCTTCTACTTAGTATAGATAGTTGAGACAATCGAAATTGTCCGCCTACGTGATAACGT
This sequence comes from Copidosoma floridanum, assembly GCF_000648655.2. Next base: position 4,440 of record NW_019379615.1, on the reverse strand, counting down.
TAACCTTACCACTTAAAGATCGTTTATAAACTCATTTCTAATCAAGCTAGAAAATGATGTCAAGTGTGGGGAATGGATTTACGAGCCTTGAGTGGATGCAGAAGAAAGTATATAACAATTAACTTATCAAATTATTTTGTGTGAAAATCAGTTAAAAATTTTTGTAAATATAAAAGAAAAATGATGAGTGATATAATGATTTTAGACTAACAAGGTTGTTTCTTAAAGTTTACAATAATCCCAGCATGTTTTTTCCGTCTTTAGAATTTTACGTCTCTGTTTTTATGTTCATCTATTTTTCTTATTACATTAGTATGTTTGTACCATATTTTTTGCTTTTCTAAATATTGTCTTCAAATAATTTTTTTTATCACTTTTTAAAAATTTAAGTACAATCTTTATTTCATACTACATTTTGCGATTATTACAGGCACCCTTTACCACTTATGTTTGAAGGTTGTTCATTTTTATTTTATTTATAGAACCCCTTATACTAACTCCTAGTCTATTATTTTGTCTTAAACTTGTCAATTCTATTTTATCCGTAACTCATCCTTTTATTCCGCCTTATAACGATTGTCTTATCTTTTACTTCAAGTCTTTACCCTAATTTTTCGAACTGACTTTGCCCCATCTTCTGTTGGTTGCCCATGGAGCTCCCCACCACATTTCTTTAATGTGCAGAAGTAATTATGAACCTTGAAAACAAATCCCAGCTATAATCATTTCTTGAGAAATTGATCTAATCAGGGATTGAACCCACACTGTGAAATGATTGAGCTAAAACTGATTTTTTTATTGTTTTTTTTTCTTTTAATTATATTTATATCCCTTTGTACATGCGTAATTACAAGGAACAATTCTTTTTATATTTATGGTTTACGGTTTCAATACCTTAACATCAGTGCTTATAAAGAAACTTTTTATTACAAAAATCTAATTATCTTATTTTACGAAAGATCCCAATAGTGTCTGTGGGATAAGATACAAGAAAAATTCTTACAACTTCGTTGTTACATTCATGAGAGAGGGACAGATAACATAATCAAGCTGTAGCGTGCTACATTGCTATAGCGCGAGAGATAGAACTACCTTAATATTAAACTTGTACATATTATTTATCTATAATCGTGTTTGATTATATTTTTGTCATTTGTGCTTAAATTTTTTATAAACATTCCTGTTACTCTGAGTTAACATGGTGGAACTTTTTGAAAGTAGTGAACATTTTAATATTTGAATTAAAACTAGAAAAGTTGTAAAATATTTCTGAAAGTATATCGATAGTTGTCAAATTTTGAAAAGTATAAGAAGATTGTATTTTTTTATTTCTGATGCTTAACAACAATTCTAAAAAAGTTTCATCTACAGATCTTACATTTAAATAAACTTTAAAAGTTCGACTTAATAGACATCAATTTTAAATTATGATTTAATTGGTCTGTGAATTAATGTTTTTTTATTGCTATCTCTAAATAGTTTTTAAATTTCACACAAGTTTCTACTTCAAATTATTATATTAACCAACTAACATATCTGATATCAAGGCGTTATAAACTTTACATCAAGTGCTTCCAAAGCGCTCACGAGCACAATGCCACAACGGCCGGGAGTCTACGAGTGGGACATTGCTCTAGTTTCAGTTCATTTGTGAGCACACTCATACACACGCCTGCAATTTATAGTGTCTCCGTTCAATGTGTATTGAGTTTTTGTTGTTTCATGATAGGTAGTCACTGCTCTGTAGGAAAAGGGGGATATGACAGCCATGCACTACCCACGCGTCTGATGACATAATTTTAACACATAAACACACCCATGTCCACTATTTTTCAGTGCGCCTAGGCTTAGTTTTGGAAGAGAATCTCAGTGCTCATTGCAACGTACAAAAGATCTTCTGACGCATAAATTGCTGTGTCTCAAGTTATATTGATGCAAGAACTGTTCTCGCCATTAAATGAATTTTGTTTCTTTAAAAACAAAGTAAGTAATTGATATTTTATATAAAATATGTTTTTGGATCTACCAAACTTATTAATGAAAATGATTATTTTTCTTTATTTAATTTTGGATTGGACAATTATCTAAGTTCATCCAAAGCATTACGTTTTTTAATTGAGACATGACCTATTCTTAAAGTGAGTTTTGTGATTTAAATTCAAGAATTTCATTTTGAGACCATTCTAAAAAGTTATATATCATGTCGAAATAAGTTTTATATTATTTGTAGCTTATAATCCATACGTGAGTTTTCAATACCCTTTTGTGCTTGGTAAAACACTGAATTTTTTTTCCAAGTCTGCAACTTTGTCTGTATTCTCAACAAAAAACTATATTTTCTGCTTCGGAGTACTGCAGTACAAGAGTTCAAGATTTCTTGCACTTTTAAAGAAACTTGTCTAAATTTTAACCATCAGCTTTGATTTTGATTGAGAAGTTATTTATAAAGTTTGATCTTAGTTAAACAACAAAGACTTAAGATAATCAAGAAATTTGTTCACGTACAGAGAAACATTCATACGTACTTTATGAGACTAATTTTAGTTGGCATTCATCCAGGCCCGAAGACCTGTGGGGAAAGGAAAATACCCTGGAGTAACTCTGAAGAATATTCCACGAAACAACCTACCCAAAATAGCCGGGATTGCATAGGAACTTTTTCCGGTGAAAACAGTTTTTGAAAAAATCTGCACTTACCAGAAATCAAACCCACAAACCCTAAAACGACGTTGTATCAGTAATAAGTACGCTTACCATTAAGCCAATGCTGCTCGTGATATTAACATCATATTTAAATGATATAATACTTAAATTTTCAAGTTATGTAAGAAGTATAGTATCTGACTGTACTAAAATACAGCGAGACTAAAGAAATAACGTCTAGAGCCGTCACCCGCCTGGGGACGGAGATCTGGGAAAAGAAGGAAGTGGAATAGGAAGTGATTTTCTTGTATCGGGGTTTGGTGGTGGTAAAAATATGTGTACATATTACTAGAATGCGTGGGTGTTTTTTGTCTTCTTTTTTGATCCATTTTGGTAAAAATGGGGTTAGTGGTGGTGTGCAAAGTAATATGTCACGCGCCTGGTTAAGTATATGTGTCGGGTACCTGCCTGTTTGTGCACATAACGTCACTTAGCAGCGTGTCATCTATTTTTCCGGAAGCTTTTTATTGTAGTTGTCACAATTTTTTTAGAACGAAGTTCTTTATGTCGCGTTACTAGGGGGGCTGGAATTTTAAAACCGACAGATTTTTTTTTTTTGGGAAACGAAAGTGGTTTTACCCAAAGTCTCTGCCTTTCAAGTTTCCCCCTTTACCCCGTCCCCCTCACCTACTGTTCTCTACACACTTCCCCTCTCCCCACTATATATGTATATCTGCCAACCGTGCCATGTTACTTTTCTGCACACCTTTACCCACCCTTCCCTCGTTACGGACCTCGCCTTCGGCTCGGGCCGGAAACCTCTCGGTTCGCAAACAAAGACTTTTCAAACTCGTAGGAAAACTACTATTTCCGCCCTC
>NW_019379614.1:861878-878003 GCF_000648655.2 Copidosoma floridanum | reverse complement strand
ATAGGCGCTTGTGTTATTAATAATTATTTATTTAAAAAAGTGGGCTGTAAGCGCCCTGGGTTATTAGGTGATAGGCGCTTGTGTTAATAATTATCCATTTAACAGAGTGGCCAGTAAGCGCCCTGTGTCATTGGGTGATAGTCGCTTGTGTTATTAAAAATTATTTATTTCAATGAGTGGCCAGTAAGCGCCCCGGATCATGAGGTGATAGGCGCTTGTGTTATTTTGATAATCATTTATTTAAATGAGTTGCCAGTAAGCGCCCCGGGTCATGTGGTAATAGGCGCTTGTGTTATTTATAATTATTTATTTAANTTTTAATAATTATTTATTTAATAGAGTTGCCAGTAAGCGCCCTGGGTCATTGGGTGATAGGCGCTTGTGTTATTTTAATAATTATTTATTTAACAGAGTGGCCAAGAAGCGCCCCCGGGTCATGAGGTGATAGGCGCTTGTGTTATTTTAATAATTATTCATTTAACAGAGTGGCCAGTAAGCGCCCTGGGTTATGAGGTGATAGGCGCTTGTGTAATTAATCATTATTTATTTAAAAAAAAGACCAGTAAGTGCCCCGGGTTATTAGGTGATAGGCGCTTGTGTTATTAAAAATTATTTATTCTAAAGAGTAGCTAGTAAGCGCCTTGGGTCATGAGGTGATAGGCGCTTGTGTTATTTTAATAATTATTAATTAAAAAAAAAAAGACAAGTAAGCGCCTCGGGTTATAAGGTGATAGGCGCTTGTTTTATCATTAATTATTTATTTAACAGAGTGGCCAGTAAGTGCCCTGGGTCAAGAGGTGATAGGCGCTTGTATAATTTATTAATAATTATTCATTTAACTGAGTTGCCAGTTAGCACATCGGGTCATTTGGTGATAGGCGCTTGTGTTATTAATAATTATCTATCTAACAGACTGGCCAGTAAGCGCCTTGGGTCATTTGGTGATAGGCGCTTGTGTTATTAATAATTATTTATTTCGAAAAGTGGCTAGTAAGCACCCTGGGTCATTGGGTGATAGGCGCTTGTGTTGTTTTAATAATTATTTATTTAGAAGAGTGACCAGTAAGTGCCGCGGGTCATNGAAGAAGGGTGGGTCATTTGGTGATAGGTGCTTGTGTTATTAATAATTATTTATTTAAAAGAGTCGCCAGTAAGTGCCCCGGGTCATTAGGTGATAGGCGCTTGTGTTATATTAATAATTATTTTTTTGACAGTGTGGCCAGTTAGCGTCCTAGGTCATGAAGTGATAGGCGCGTGTGTTATTTATTTATAATTATTCATTAAACTGAGTTGCCAGTTAGCACCCTGGGTCATTTGTTGATAGGTGCTTGTGTTATTGATAATTATTTATTCAAAAGAGTGGCCAGTAAGCGCCCTGGGTTATCGGGTGATAGGCGCTTGTGTTATTAATAATTATTTATTTAACAGAGTGGCCAGTTAGCGCCCCAGGTCATTGCGTGATAGGCACTTGTGTTATAATATTACAATTTTTAATTTTCACGCGTCTTTGGCAATGCTCCTTCACTGCTGTGCTGTCTGCTCGACGGAACATTCTCCTTAGATCGTATAGCTATATATACGATCGCTTAACCCAGCGCTTGTCTACAGTTTAAACTGAAGTGTAGGAGGTGTGTTTCATACCATTCTCTGAGAATTAGAACCATTTTATTGAAAGAATTTTTGTATCTTCGAACATTTTAACAATACAATTACGACTTCATATTGTCTACATTTTGCACATCAAATAAATTATGCTTTCTGCTTAAAAAAGAAGAATTAGGAATTTCGAGTATTATGTAAAATGTTATTCGAAATAATTTATTTTGTATAATTGACACTCTGTATTTCACTCACGATTCATTTTAGACGAAATCATTTATATTTTCTATCAATTGAATTCGTTTAAACAACTAAATAAGATTCGTATAACCGCTCGAAATTCAAATGCTCTCTCGAGTTTTAGGACCCCCCCCCAGCTGTCTTGGAATAATTAATTTCTAATTTCCTACCTTGTTCTTTGCGACAAGCTAATTCCTTCTACCAAAATATTGGTTTGATAGTCAAGCGTTAAAGTTATAACATAATGAATAGAGAAGTAGTAAGTCTGTGTGTGTGTGTGTGTGTGTGTGTGTGTGTGTGTGTGTGTGTGTGTGTGTATGCATAAATGAATAGTATACAACGATGGGTATATTTATCATGCAGGCAAATATTGTCCAACTACCTGGCAAACGAATGAACTCGTTTAAGTACTAACACGATGGATTTAAATATCACTTAGACAGTAATAACATGAGCATTTTCTGATGTTCAAGCCTATCTACTAATTTATGTTCAGGAATGCTTAAAATTGACGAAAACAACTATGTTGTACAAAAAACTGAGCTCAACGTTTGCCTCTCAGCCTTTGAGTATGTACAAAAAGAAATTTTTAAGGCTGAGTGCGTAAGAAGATGTATTGAAGAAAACTCAAACTTATCTGACATTTTTTATGAAGTTTCGATAGCGTAAATAACAATCATAGTTGCGAGAAAGTGCAATAATTATTCAAAAAATAATTTTAATGCAACCGCGAAAAACTTGGGACCTTAACTTATACATGTTGTGATAATAATTTCAAAATAATCATATACATGTACACACACGTACACACAAAAGCTAAAGTCTTGGCTTTGTTACTTTGAAAAATATAAATTAATTCATGTGCTTTTTTGGCCTCGTCAGAAATTTTAAAACAGAGCCATCAGTAAAACTTGAGACGCAAGAGCATATCAGAATATCTTTATATTCGACTATCTGTGTGGTGGTCGAATATGTATGTTTAAAGGCTATTCGTATATCCTGTTAAGCAAAATCAAACTTCCCATAGATTTCGAATGGGCCACTATTTTAAAGTTAATGGCAGTAGAGTGCTGAGTGGTTACAGAATATTACTTACGTTTGCTGATATTTGAAAATCAACTATATAATCGACCGAAAATCTTATATATGGTATTTATATTCCACGTATACCCGTTGCAGGGTTTTACGTATCCTATATCCCTAATCTCTACCTTCCTTGTAGTTTTTCCCTAATTACCCTCCTTTTTTCCCAAGTAAGTGAGTCTTTCGTGCGGACCCCATGCAAAGTTTCCTTCAGACGACTCGATCATCCCTCTTACTGGGTACTACTGCGCTATTTACAGGGCGCAGCGATTGTCTCAAGCACACTCCAGCTATTATCAAGTTTGATGGAAGAATATTTTCCAATCAACCATCCAAGTCGCTGTACCGACTTTTTTTTAACCGGTAGTGACTGTACCGATGAGCTGGCCAAGTGTTGGCTTTCTTTCAAAAAGGCAGACCCTGGTGGTCTAGACATTACTAGAAAAATCAACTATTCGTTTTAAAAATCAGGTAAGTGGTTTTTCGGCATCCTGCGTACTCATCCTATCAAAGAAGCCCGAAAAAAAATCTCGATAAAACTGAAAATATTCCATTTCTTTTTGAGGACACTAATGTAGTAACTGACTTCTTTGAATGTAAACGGGTGAAAAACTGTAGGCGATGTGTTGGCTTCGATGTAAATAACAACTTGTAAAGTGTACATTGTCATTTTTTACTCATATATTAAGATGAGACCCGTAATTTCCATGTTAGTATAACAAGGTTTGATAGTTTAAAAATTAATTTTACCTCTACCCTCAATATTGTTATTAAAAGTAATTGGAATAATTGTTTATTGCTGATTTTATTATTTTTTTACTTTATTACTTATTTTAGCTCTTTCTTTAGTCCAAACACAACATCATACTTTAGTCTAGTGCTTTAAAACAAAGTTTTATTGTTACATTTAAATTCAAGCTTGGTACGCACTTTCAATCCTTTAACTCCATGACAATTAGCACCTGGGAAAAAACATCGTACTTACGTAATTTTTTTACATTTACAAACGATATTCCAAAACTCGATCACATGTAATAGAAGCTGTTTATTAAATTATGGAGTAATTATTGCACACGAATGTGACAAAAACGTTGCCTACATTATATTTGATAAATTATATTCACTACAGTTACCCTTTGATCGCTGCTACAATCAACAGAGCCTACCTGTTAGAGGTGATGAAAAAAAAGACATCAAAATCATCCACCTGTTCCACAATCAATAAGGGATCTCCCAAACATTTTAGCAAATTACGAGCTATGCAGAAATATATACAGAGCATTGCGTAATGCACGTGATGGTGGCTGTGGAGTAATATTCATTACAAATGTCATGTTACAAGCTCTACGACAAAGTACTGAGCTGTATATTGATGGTACTTTTAAGGTATGGGCTTCTCATTATATCTCCTACTTATCTTCACAGAAAAAAAATTTAATCATTAAACCAACAATAGCATTAGTATTAACGGCTTTAAAATAAATTCTCTGAACATTATACTTGTGTGTCAAAATTTATGTTATGGTGTACATAAAAAAAAATTTTACCAAAGAAAATGTATATGCTACAATTTGCACAACAGAAAAATATCATAATTAACTTTGATACACTGTTCACGATATACTACAATTAATTTATTACGTTAAAGAAACTCTTTACTGCAATTGAATCATGTATATTAATATATTATACACTGCGTATCCTTGAACATTCCGAATATATATTAGTTACTAGGTATATGTTTTGAATTCCATCACATGTATCCACCCCGCGTAAAAAATATTTAATTTGAGAAAAGTTAGAAACCGATTTTTTAGAGCCAAGTTTTCCTCAACTTAGCCAATGAGAAAATCCCACGGTTTTCCCAACTTTTTAAAAAAGTGATCGTGGCCCTGGCACAAGTTGGGCTCAACTTGGCAATTCTTTCCCTTTTTTTTTTATAAGTTGTCGTGACTATGGAGCAAGTTGGGCTAATTTCGGCAAAATATAAAAATCATGGCTTTTTCCATAAACATGACACAACTTGGGTCATACTGGGCAAAAGTAATATTGAATGGGGACAAAATATTATACATGTTAAAATAAATTGAAAGATAATTGTCTCATTAAATTTTACTAATGTTATATGTCGTTATTACATAAATTTTATTGTCGATATTAATATGGTAACAAATATCCAAGATGTCATTTGCACTAATTACAATTAAATTATGAGTCGTATCACATTAGTAAATAGTTGGTATATATTCATCAATTAAATCACATTGTAATACTCGCGTATGTGTACATTCTTCAACAATAACATAATTTAAACAATTATCATTACAATTTTCGCAGTCAAATGTACATTCACATGCGCATACTTGCACGAACAGTTCGATGAAACCTATATTAATCGTGTTATTTTTTAAAAATTTGATACAAGAGGAGTTTGTCTTTTTTTTTATTGAATATTGTTGTGTTTCGTAATAAATACTTTGTTTGAGAAGCCTATAGAAAACATGACATTTAGATAAATCAAGATCTAAGTTATTGCTTTGAAAAATATCTATTAAATAAGGTGAGTTGCTGTATATTTTATTAATTCCAATAATGAAAAAGTTTTCACCAATTATTTTCAACTTTCGTCGGTGAGTGCCAGATTTTTCCACTTTATTACAAAAGTCATAAACTAAACTGTCCTCTCTAATTAATTTTTGTTTTATTTCAGAAAAACATAAAAATGTTTTAACAGCAGAACAAATTTGTAACTGCGGGTTATTTGAACCATGAACATAGTGTTTTATGATTCCATTAAAATTTTAGTACTCAGAACATGACATGACCCATAGTGGACCAAATTTCTTGACGTCATTAGGTAAGTGGAGTAAAAGATGCAAGTTACAAACTCTGTATTTCTCACCATATAATACTTCGTATCTTTTTACGTACTCTACGAGTAAACGTCTCGATAACTCGATCATTTCGTCGTCAATGCTTGTTTAAAATGAAGCTCCAATCATTCAAACAGATAGCAACTAGAAGGGAGAGAAGAAAGAAAAAGAGCTATAGCGATCCAGTCGAGAGAGGCGCGTTTGTTGTATGTGGGCTGAGTAAGTGTGCTATATCTTAGTAAATGAGCGCGCGCTTGCTTCCTTTCACTTGCGCCAACAGTAGCTTATGGCTCGTTGCACACGACGTCATTGCGAGACCAGCACATAGTTAAATCGCGGTCTCTATATAGTATTGGTCTGTCGTTAATCGCTTTAATAATTAAATTGAACTTTGATTTATTACTATTAGTTAAAAATTAATATTTACTAGAACCTTTATAAAATAAAAATGAATATAAGAGCGAATATAAGAATTGTAAGAAATACGTGGTATGCTTGTATTATGCAGCAAATTTGTAATAAGACAGTGAAATTTATATTAAACAACCTTAAAGAGTTAGTAAATTATTATCAAGTGTTTTTTAATTATCTCAAAGTGTTCTCTCACTCCTACCGGCTCCTAATTAGACCATACAGTCCACTAGAGAACGAAGCCAATTAAACAATGCTTGAAAAATTTAAGAGAGTTAACGCGTGAACTAAAAGTAGATGATGCTGGAAGTATTTTCTATTCATGATGCTTTTTAAAATTGGCAAGCTATAAACGTACAAAAAAGTTTCAACTCGTGAGCTTTCGAATACGCATAATCTGAAACTTTTCTTGGCAATCGATCGATACATGAAGAAGGAGTTATACTTTTTCATCGGTTATTAATAATATTTACAAAAGGAAAAAGAGAAGAAGGGTGATTTCGGTGATCTGCGTCGAACCAAAAAGACATGAGTTTTTTCATGACACCGAGATGAAGGCAATGCATAGGGTCGATAGCGGTTGATTCAACGTAATTAAGTGCTATAACATTTAATGCAGACGGACCTTTCACTCCGAGAACAGGAGCATTCTTTTCAAGAGCTTGAGCAGCATAGGTTTTGGTTTTTTCTGTCGTTCTCAAAGTGAGTTCGGTAAAAGGGTACATTTGACAATTATCCATTCTTTGCGTCTCTATTTCACAATTCGGGCAACCATGTTTTCCGTTATACTGCTGAAAATTCAAAAATAATGCCTTAGCTGGAAGATCACAAGTTCCAGCAATAATCATGCCACTAATTTTCCTATAATCAGTTGGAGTTTCAAAGTCCACACCCGCATACAATGTTTCCGAGTCGCTTTCGAAAACTGATAAAAACGTATGTACATTCGGTTTCATTTCACCGAACCATAAGCCGGCTAAAATACAATTCTCTTTTTTATACCGTAATTCAGTAGAAAGTTCATTAATGACTAAATACAAAGGCCAAATGTTTAATTTAGAAGATTTAAATAAAGCTACACCATCCGAGTTCCAAGAAAAAGTAATATTGTTAGGATTTTGAGGGTAAGCTTGAGACAAGGACTTATAAACAGAACCATCGTAAATATCTTCATAGTTGTTTTCATTTTATTTGATGCGTGTAGATCGATAATTTAAAGATTCAGAAAAACCGTCTCTTTTAAAGAAGGTAGCTAATTGACTCAATATTGACATCGCTATAAAATAGCTTGAGTTTTCATCTCCATCGCATTCGTCGCAATAATTATTATTGACCTCTAAGGAGCATACAGAGCAATAAAAGTGTCGTATTAGAGGAATGCCGATTTCTAAAAAAAAATTTTTTAATTAATACAATTATTTGGATGTATGCAATGCAGTTCAATAAACGATAAAATTTTACTCAAAAGAACTCCAGTAATCGAAAATTGAGTCGCAAGAGTAAATACAGCAATCATACTTTCACCAATCGTAATAGGAGATCCATCGTACAGGGATTCATTGGCGTTACCGGACAAATCATCCTCCTCCTCATCTGACTCAGTAGAGTAATCATCATCTTCAACCGTTTCGTTATCACTTTCCGATGAATGTGATTCGTCGTCGCTTCGTTCATTACTTTCGGAGGAATCATCGCTACCATTGGAAAGATATGCACGTTCTTCAAGTACTAGTATAAAATATGAATAAATAAAAAAATGCTTAAATATTTATTATTTGTCTAGTAATAATAATAATAATTACAATAATAATCATGATAGTAATAACAATAATCGTGCTATACGAGCTGATTAATATTTTTTGCGTTTCAAATTGTTATAATTTTTTTTTTATAGCTAACTTCATTTAAAAATCAGTTATAAAATAAAATTTTTACCATTAATTTATTCTCCGTCCAAGTGGTGATCGAGTGCATCAAAATAATCGTCATTGTCAGCATTCGGCTCATTTTCCTCAGTTGAAGTAGTGTCTGTTAAATTACAAGTAAATTTTCAATATAATTGTATCATTAAAAAGTATATTTTCATCATGTATTGTGGGCTTAAGATTGTAAGTCGATACAAATGTAGCATTACCAGCGCAACGAGGTCCAGCGTCATAAGATCGCTTAAATGACTGCGACCCAAGAGCAAGAGAGTAACAGGGGGTTAGGCGATTAAGTGCGCACAATATTCAGGTAGTGCGATACAGCCCATGCGTCGTGAGGGCCGTTGATTGATCACGGCACGCGCGCGATACCCGTAAGCCAGCTTGTGGTTATGGGGCCTGACTAGGCGGCGTCGATACCTCAGATGCTACAGCTCCGCATGTCAATGACCAGCATGAAGCCCATCTTTGCCTCGCTCGTCAAGCCAGCGCTCCAGGACTCGGTGCCGAGCTCTCAATCAGCGGCGTCCTCTCACCGTACCCGTCCATATACTAAGGTGATCCCCGAAAGCACCAAGCCTACGCACACCCCTAACCACTTGGACTCTGCGATATCGGTTAACATCCGCACGACACCGAGCGCACGGTTTTTTACGCCAATCCGGTGATTGCGGCCCCTGCATATAACCTCAAAGCAACTTTCGTACGATTTTTTCGCTACTCCAGATATTAATGCCTATTTCTCTCTCCTCCATTAATCACAAAATCAAACAATATAATATTCTTACCGTCATCAGTGCTTGTTCGATCATTTTCCGGGAGCGATGCGTGATTTTTATCTTCACTTGAGGAATCGGTGTTCTTAGAGCTGCTGCTACTACTACAGTCGTCACTGTCAGTGGAATCTAGTATTTTTGCTAAAATTTTATATTTATTCGATAATGAGTAGTTGGCTACAATTGATTTTCGCCAAGGCATTGTCGAAAAAGAAACGGTCGAAAAAATGATATCACGCCTTAACGCTTTTACGTACTTTTTCATGTCACCTGGGTAACACGTTACATTGTTGCGCAAATACATATAGGTAGCTGATATAGCCAACTGCGTATTGCAATTGTTTCGTTGGGTAAGTTACTGTAAAAAAGCGAGTAGCGCCCAGCGGCGCGCGCTGTCCCGCGCCTTCCCTCTCTTTTCCACGCATTGGGACAAGGCAGAAAGCGGCGGGCTCGGTCAGGGCCTCGCTGCATGTCCGGACGCCTCGCCTCGTGCACTTGTTGGAGGCCTCGCCAACGACGAGCGTCACTAGCCGAAATTCGACACCGCATACTCTACCACTAGACTCAGCGTGTATCATTTTACGTACTTCGCTGCAGTACTTAGTGCCAGGTCGCGAGCAAGTACTCTTGCTTCCTCGAGCACAACTTCCACAAACGGCCCACTGCCCGACGACGAGGCTGCCCACGGGGCCTAGCGCGTGCCTTTCGCCGAGAAGAGCAACAGCTCGCACGTCTTCGCCTCCTATCTGGCGACGGCACTTCAATTTTTTGGTCGAAGGNTGCGAGACCAGCACATAGTTAAAACGCGGTCTCTATATAGTATTGGTCTGTCATTAATCGCTTTAATAATTAAATTGAACTTTGATTTATTACTATTCGTTAAAAAATGATATTTACTAAAACCTTTATAAAATAAAAAGCGAATATAAGAGCGAATATAAGAATTGTAAGAAATACGTGCTATGCTTGTATTATGCAGCAAAATTTGTAATAAGACAGTGAAATTTATATTAAACAACTTTAAAGAGTTAGTGAATTATTATCAAGTGTTTTTTATTATCTTAAAGTGTTCTCTCCCTCTTACCGGCTCCTAATTAGACCATACAGTCCACTAGAGAACGAAGCCAATTAAACAATGCTTGAAAAATTTAAGAGAGTTAACGCGTGAACTAAAAGTAGATGATGCTGGAAGTATTTTCTATTCATGATGCTTTTTAAAATTGGCAAGCTATAAACGTACAAAAAAGTTTCAACTCGTGAGCTTTCGAATACGCATAATCTGAAACTTTTCTTGGCAATCGATCGATACATGAAGAAGGAGTTATACTTTTTCATCGGTTATTAATAATATTTACAAAAGGAAAAAGAGAAGAAGGGTGATTTCGGCAATCTGCGTCGAACCAAAAAGACATGAGTTTTTTCATGACACTGAGATGAAGGCAATGCATAGGGTCGATAGCGGTTGTGACAACGTAATTAAGTGCTATAACATTTAATGTAGACGGACCTTTTACTCCGAGAACAGGGGCATTCTTTGTAAGAGCTTGAGCAGCATAAGTTTTGGTTTTTTCTGTCGTTTTAAAAGTGAATCGTTCGGTACAAAGGTAAATTTGACAATCATCCATTCTTTGCGTCTCTATTTCACAATTCGGGCAACCATGTTTTCCGTTATACTGCTGAAAATTCAAAAATAATGCCTTAGCTGGAAGATCAGAAGTTCCAGAAATAATCATGCCTCTAATTTTCCTACAATCAGTTGGAGTTCCAAAGTCCACACCCGCATACAATGTTTCCAAGTCGCTTTCGAAAACTGATAAAAACGTATGTAAATTCGGTTTCATTTCACCGAACCATAAGCCGGCTAAAATACAATTCTCTTTTTTATACCGTAATTCAGTAGAAAGTTCATTAATGACTAAATACAAAGGCCAAATGTTTAATTTAGAAGATTTAAATAAAGCTACACCATCCGAGTTCCAAGAAAAAGTAATATTGTTAGGATTTTGAGGGTAAGCTTGAGACAAGGACTTATAAACAGAACCATCGTAAATATCTTCATAGTTGTTTTCATTTTATTTGATGCGTGTAGATCGATAATTTAAAGATTCAGAAAAACCGTCTCTTTTAAAGAAGGTAGCTAATTGACTCAATATTGACATCGCTATAAAATAGCTTGAGTTTTCATCTCCATCGCATTCGTCGCAATAATTATTATTGACCTCTAAGGAGCATACAGAGCAATAAAAGTGTCGTATTAGAGGAATGCCGATTTCTAAAAAAAAATTTTTTAATTAATACAATTATTTGGATGTATGCAATGCAGTTCAATAAACGATAAAATTTTACTCAAAAGAACTCCAGTAATCGAAAATTGAGTCGCAAGAGTAAATACAGCAATCATACTTTCACCAATCGTAATAGGAGATCCATCGTACAGGGATTCATTGGCGTTACCGGACAAATCATCCTCCTCCTCATCTGACTCAGTAGAGTAATCATCATCTTCAACCGTTTCGTTATCACTTTCCGATGAATGTGATTCGTCGTCGCTTCGTTCATTACTTTCGGAGGAATCATCGCTACCATTGGAAAGATATGCACGTTCTTCAAGTACTAGTATAAAATATGAATAAATAAAAAAATGCTTAAATATTTATTATTTGTCTAGTAATAATAATAATAATTACAATAATAATCATGATAGTAATAACAATAATCGTGCTATACGAGCTGATTAATATTTTTTGCGTTTCAAATTGTTATAATTTTTTTTTTATAGCTAACTTCATTTAAAAATCAGTTATAAAATAAAATTTTTACCATTAATTTATNGATAATGATGATGGAAATGATGATAATGATGATAATGATAATGACGATGATGATGATAATGATGATGACGATGATCATGATGATAATGATATTGACGAATACAATGAGGCTAATAATGATGATGATAATAATAATTACAATAATAATCATGATAGTAATAACAATAATCGTGCTATACGAGCTGATTAATATTTTTTGCGTTTCAAATTGTTATAATTTTTTTTTTATAGCTAACTTCATTTAAAAATCAGTTATAAAATAAAATTTTTACCATTAATTTATTCTCCGTCCAAGTGGTGATCGAGTGCATCAAAATAATCGTCATTGTCAGCATTCGGCTCATTTTCCTCAGTTGAAGTAGTGTCTGTTAAATTACAAGTAAATTTTCGAAATAATTGTATCATTAAAAAGTATATTTTCATCATGTATTATGGGCTTAAGATTGTAAGTCCATACAAATTTAGCATTACCAGCGCAATGAGGTCCAGCGTTATAAGATCGTTTAAATGACTGCAACCGAAGAGCAAGAGAGTAGCAGGGGGTTAGGTGATTAAGTGCGCACAATATTCAGGTAGTGCGATACAGCCCATGCGTCGTGAGGGCCGTTGATTGATCACGGCACGCGCGCGATACCCGTAAGCCAGCTTGTGGTTATGGGGCCTGACTAGGCGGCGTCGATACCTCAGATGCTACAGCTCCGCATGTCAATGACCAGCATCAAGCGTCGCTGTAGCGGCCAGCCCGTCTTTGCCTCGCTCGTCAAGCCTGCGCTCCAGGACTCGGTGCCGAGCTCTCAAGCAGCGGCGTCCTCTCACCGTACTCGTCCGTATACTAAGGTCATCCCCGAGAGCACCCAGCCTACGCACACCTCTAACCACTTGGACTCTGCGATATCAGTTAACATCCGCACGACACCGAGCGCACGGTTTTTTACGCCAATCCGGTGATTGCGGCCCCTGCATATAACCTCAAAGCAACTTTCGTACGATTTTTTCGCTACTTCAGATATTAATGCCTATTTCTCTCTCCTACATTAATCACAAAATCAAACATTATAATTTCTTACAGTCATCAGTGCTTGTTCGATCATTTTCCGGGAGCGATGCGTGATTTTCATCTTTACTTGAGGAATCGGTGTTCTTAGAGCTGCTGCTACTACTACAGTCGTCACTGTCAGTGGAATCTAGTATTTTCGCTAAAATTTTATATTTATTCGATAATGAGTAGTTGGCTACAATTGATTTTCACGAAGGCATTGTTGAAAAAGAAGCGGTCGAAAAAATGATATCACGCTTCAACGCTTTTACGTAATTTTTCGTGTCACCTGGTTACACGTTACACCGTTGCGCAAATACATATAAGTAGCTGATATAGCCGACTACGTATTGCAGTTGTTTCGTTTTGTAGGTTACTGTAAAAGAGCGCGTAGCGCCTAGCAGCGCGCGCTGTCCCGCGCCTTCCCTCTCTTTCCCACGCATTGGGACTAGGCAGAGAGCGGCGGGCTCGGTCAGAGCCTCGCTGCATGTCCGAACGCCTTGCCACGTGCACTTGTTGGAGGCCGCGCCAACGACGAGCGTCACTAGCCAAAATTCGACACCGCATACTCTACCACTGGACTCGACGTGTATCATTTTACGTATTTCGCTGCAGTACTTAGTGCCAGGTCGCGAGCAAGTACTCTTGCTTCCTCGAGCACAACTTTCACAAACGGCCCACTGCCCGACGTCGAGGCTGCCCACGGGGCCTAGCGCGTGCCTTTCACCGAGAAGAGCAACAGCTCGCACGTCTTCGCCTCCTACCTGGCGACGGCACTTCAATTTTTTGGTCGAAGGTTAAGCTGTAGAAGAAAATCATCCCGAAAAATGTTCGCTCTCATTTTATGGTCAGAATCCCGAGAGATAAACGTCGTGCCAATGAACAATGTAAAAACAAAGAAACGATGTTTTCTAGTGAAGTGGGGGACTCGTTGGTATCCTGCTGATCTCATAAAAACTAGTGGTAAAGTAAAAACTATTTATAAATCGTAAATGAATACTAAATAAGTTTGAGATGTAATATTTAATGATTTTATGTAAAAATGGATAGCTCACGATAACGTAAAAAATCTAACCTAACATTTTGTGTCGGTGTCATTTTCGAATGAATTACTTAAAAATTTTATATTTCTATTACAATTTTGTTATAGAAAATCAAGAATGGCTGGAATCTCTTTCCGTTTTTACTAGTGGTGAGCTAGTAGCTTCTGATCGACGAGCATCTGTATCGAAGGAATTGCTGATAAAAAAAAGGGATAGTCAAGAAGATGAAAGATACATTAAAGCAAAAAAAAAAGAAGTTGCTTTGAAAAAAGCAAGCATCCTCATGAACGAAAAAAAGCATTTTTGACAAAATGGTCTCGGGGTAAGAAAGTTCTTATGTTACATTGTATCTATCAATGTCGACTTCATTGCCGATAAAGCAGTAACCTGAGTGATCATTCATATATTGTCTGTCAACACGCCGAGCGCCAAAAACTTTGCGAGGCACTCCGCATTCGGGAAAATTTATTCGAGGATCTTTCTTTTTCCAATTTTATTGCAGAAGTCCACACCCGCATACAATGTTTCCAAGTCGCTTTCGAAAACTGATAAAAACGTATGTAAATTCGGTTTCATTTCACCGAACCATAAGCCGGCTAAAATACAATTTTTTTTTTTATACCGTAATTCAGTAGAAAGTTCATTAATGACTAAGTACAAAGGCCAAATGTTTAATTTAGAAGATTTAAATAAAGCTACACCATCCGAGTTCCAAGAAAAAGTAATATTGTTAGGATTTTGAGGGTAAGCTTGAGACAAGGACTTATAAACAGAACCATCGTAAATATCTTCATAGTTGTTTTCATTTTATTTGATGCGTGTAGATCGATAATTTAAAGATTCAGAAAAACCGTCTCTTTTAAAGAAGGTAGCTAATTGACTCAATATTGACATCGCTATAAAATAGCTTGAGTTTTCATCTCCATCGCATTCGTCGCAATAATTATTATTGACCTCTAAGGAGCATACAGAGCAATAAAAGTGTCGTATTAGAGGAATGCCGATTTCTAAAAAAAAATTTTTTAATTAATACAATTATTTGGATGTATGCAATGCAGTTCAATAAACGATAAAATTTTACTCAAAAGAACTCCAGTAATCGAAAATTGAGTCGCAAGAGTAAATACAGCAATCATACTTTCACCAATCGTAATAGGAGATCCATCGTACAGGGATTCATTGGCGTTACCGGACAAATCATCCTCCTCCTCATCTGACTCAGTAGAGTAATCATCATCTTCAACCGTTTCGTTATCACTTTCCGATGAATGTGATTCGTCGTCGCTTCGTTCATTACTTTCGGAGGAATCATCGCTACCATTGGAAAGATATGCACGTTCTTCAAGTACTAGTATAAAATATGAATAAATAAAAAAATGCTTAAATATTTATTATTTGTCTAGTAATAATAATAATAATTACAATAATAATCATGATAGTAATAACAATAATCGTGCTATACGAGCTGATTAATATTTTTTGCGTTTCAAATTGTTATAATTTTTTTTTTATAGCTAACTTCATTTAAAAATCAGTTATAAAATAAAATTTTTACCATTAATTTATTCTCCGTCCAAGTGGTGATCGAGTGCATCAAAATAATCGTCATTGTCAGCATTCGGCTCATTTTCCTCAGTTGAAGTAGTGTCTGTTAAATTACAAGTAAATTTTCAATATAATTGTATCATTAAAAAGTATATTTTCATCATGTATTGTGGGCTTAAGATTGTAAGTCGATACAAATGTAGCATTACCAGCGCAACGAGGTCCAGCGTCATAAGATCGCTTAAATGACTGCGACCCAAGAGCAAGAGAGTAACAGGGGGTTAGGCGATTAAGTGCGCACAATATTCAGGTAGTGCGATACAGCCCATGCGTCGTGAGGGCCGTTGATTGATCACGGCACGCGCGCGATACCCGTAAGCCAGCTTGTGGTTATGGGGCCTGACTAGGCGGCGTCGATACCTCAGATGCTACAGCTCCGCATGTCAATGACCAGCATGAAGCCCATCTTTGCCTCGCTCGTCAAGCCAGCGCTCCAGGACTCGGTGCCGAGCTCTCAATCAGCGGCGTCCTCTCACCGTACCCGTCCATATACTAAGGTGATCCCCGAAAGCACCAAGCCTACGCACACCCCTAACCACTTGGACTCTGCGATATCGGTTAACATCCGCACGACACCGAGCGCACGGTTTTTTACGCCAATCCGGTGATTGCGGCCCCTGCATATAACCTCAAAGCAACTTTCGTACGATTTTTTCGCTACTCCAGATATTAATGCCTATTTCTCTCTCCTCCATTAATCACA